>CAUYSK010093096.1:0-17050 GCA_963575035.1 Avahi laniger
TCATTGAGCTTACTTATAACCCATGTTTGGAATTCTTCTCCTGTCATTTTAGTATTCTGGGCCTGGTTAGTGTTCATTGTTAGAGAGCTGGTATTTCTCTTTGGGGGTGTGCTTTCCATTTGATTTTTCATACTTCCAGATATCTTTCTCTGGGTCCTTCCCATCTGTATCCGCTGTTACTTTTGTTTTGTTCTACCACTAGAGGGAGCCGCTAGTATGTTGTCCAGGGTTCTCTTGACGGGAGGTGTTACTTGGGGGGCCCGTTGGTAGCTGACCGGAGGCGGGAATCCAGTGGAACCAGATGACCTAAACCGGTCTGGTGAGGAAAGTCACTGGGCTTTCAGCTATTGGTCAGTGCCAAATCCCCAGGGACTGGTACTTGTGGCAGAGGGGGAGTGGCTCTTTATGACTGTCTGCTGCAAGCGCGGAGGCCGCGCCGCCGGCGCGGGCGGGGGGGGGGGGGGGGGCTCTACCAAAATGCCCAATGCCCCAGCGCTTTCAGCCTCCGCAGGCATCCTTCCCTTACGTGCAAGGAGGCACTCAGAATTCACTGCTCAAAGAAACAGCCCAGCCAAGTGACCTTAGGTCCTGGAAGGGGAGAGCTCACTGCGCAAGTTTCCAGGCTAGGGGAAGGGAGCCATTCAGGGAGTCAGTCGAGTCACCAGGGTGCTCCGCTGTCGTCTCCTTTGTGTCTCCCTCCCCCAGTCTCACGCCAGTCCCGCAATAGCTCTTGCTTCTACTGGCCCACCCTGAGCATTCCCAGTTGCCAGCGGTAGGTTCCAGGTTAGAGTCCTCTACTCAGTAATCACCTACCCTTTCAGGACCCGCTGGGTGCCAGAGACCAGCTTCCTGAGTCCTAGCTGCCTCCGGGGTATATTCCTGGCACGGAGCTCCGGGAAGTTCAAGATGCTTCCCGCTCGTGTCTCCTCTTCACTGAGTCCCACGTTTCCAGACCCAATTCTACACCCGCTTCACACAGGCCCCTGCCTCTCTCGGAGGGCTTGTAAGTCAGTGGAGAAGCTAGACTGTCCCGTGCGGGACTTGTCCCGGTGCACTTACTGGCCAGGCTGACGCTGCCGTGGCACGCTCCACTCTCTATTGTCGTATGTCCGCACTTTCCAGGTTTTGTATTCTTATCTCCTGTTATTCTTTTTCCTGATTTGTGTGTCCCCCGCTGAATCTCCACCGATTCCCCTCGCTGTTTTTGTGGGAGAGCAATCCGATCGTGTGTAGCAGACCAGGATCTACGTCTCCCTCTCTGGAAGCAGGGATCCGGGAGGCTACCCTAACTCTACCATTTTCTCCTCCCCTCCGGTTTCTATCTTTTCTTAATTACATCATTTCTTTTATTTTCTTTGTACTTTATTTGTCTCTAATTTAATTTTCTGAGATGCAAGCTTAGGTTACTGATTTTCAAACTTTTTTTCTAGTCTTTTCATTTATGCATTTTACTCTCAACACTGATACATCCAATAAGCTTTAGTATGTTTATTTTTATTTTCATTCTGATAAAAATAATTTAATTTCCAATCTGACTTTCTTTTTTGTTGGTTATATTTCCATTTTTAGTTATTTATTTTGAATCTACTCTTTAACTAATATGCACATATGGGAAGTAACATCAAATGTGACTTTGACAAATCTTTAAATAGAAGTCTGTCACTTAATTTTCAAATATTTAAGAAATTTCTTGTTATTGTCCTATTATTAATGTCTGATTTTTTTTGACACCAGGGTTAGAAAACATATTCAGTATGAGTTAATGTTTTAAAATTTGTTCAGACTTGCTTATAACTCAGAAAATTATCTATTTTGGTAAATGTTCCACATGCACTTGAAAAGAATGTACATTCTACAATATTCTATATGTATCAATTATGTTGAATTTGTTAATCATGTAATTCTTCTTTTATGTATTCATAAGAATACTTTTCTGTACTTGATCAGAGGATTTTGTTCAAATCTTCAATGATGATTGTGATTTTGTCTATTTCTCTTTTAATTTGTCTCAATACTTTCTTTACATATTTTGTAGCCATGCTATTGTATGTATAAAAAGTTTGGAATATTATGTATTTTTCAAAAAATACCCTTTCATCATTATATCCCTATTTATCTCTGCAGTAAGCAGGATTTTGTGATTGTCCTCATGTTTCCTGCTCCCTTATATATACATCCTATATAATTCCCTACCCTTTTATGAAGGAATTGAGGGAAATTTCAATGTATATATTTATCTGTCTAAAATTTGACATCAAGTTTCAACTTTATTGTTCTTCTCAACCTCCACTCACTTTCTCATTAGCCCAATAAGACCGTTGCCTTATACTTGGGTTCTATTCCTCCATACCATGACTTGGAAATAGCTCTTAGATAATAAGCTGAGGTAAATTTAGAGCTCATATTATATGCTTTCCTTTTTTTTCAGGATCATAGATCCTCAAGTCATGCCTATGTTGGTTTTTATTTAATTCCTTCCATATGTAATTTTATATATTTTGTCTAGTTTTTATAATTATTTTCAGTGCTAAATTTGTCTAACACATCCTACCCTGATATACCCTTGAATGAAAACTGTTTCTGTGTTTCCATCCCCATTTCCTGAAAGAGAAATCTGATGATCAGAGAGTTTAACTGATTAAATAAAAGTTCCACTGACAGTGACAGAATGAAATCAGAAGTTCATTCTTTTCCACTGTACCATACCACTTTGTCTTTCTTTCTGTTGTTGCTCTTAGATGTCAGTACCACTCTCAGGTTTTTACATATTTTAATATGATTTATTACTTTTTGTTTTCTGCTTCCTGCTCATGGTAGTTTAAGGCATAGCTTGTGACCTTAGGATAATCCTAAATATCTAGGTTCTCAAGCCCATAAGCTAATATCAAATACATTTTACTGAAAGCTATGAACTAAAATGTGCTCTGTGAAGCTTTCTTTTAAAGGGATGACAAGGTTTCATTTTCAGGAATAACACTTTAGATTCTTTTCTGCCTTTAACTACACATGTGCCTCTAGAATTCTAAGCTGCCTTGAGTTCTGCTCTCGTTCAGTTTGAACATAATCATAGTATTTGACCTATGATAAGGAAACACATGGTTATTAGAACACCGGAATTTAGCATTTTTGGTGTTGTTTTCCTTTATTGAACTAATACAAATATTTATTAAGCACATACTATAGGTACGTTGGAGAATACAAAGAAAAAGCTGATATTATCCCTCTATCACAAAAATTAAAGTTTATAATACAAATAGCTCTAATGAAAATAATTTATAGTTCATGACATGGGTTAGGTATTAGATAAATGGGAATTCTGAAAAAGAGACTATATGAAGTTGAAATGATCAGGCAGTGTTTCATAAAAGAGAAGAAATTTGATATGAGCCTTGAAAAATAAATAGCATATATAAGTTATGGCTCATTCTCAGTCCAAAACATATTAGGTTATACACATCTTGAGAACTACAGAGTCAGCAATCTATTTGGTGATGAGAGTGGGATCTATTAATTAAAAGGTTAATATTTAACTTGAAACATCTCTTGATTTAATTTCACACCCACAACTCAACCTTAGAGGGACCATGAAACACCCAGGAATGGTACTTTTCAAATTAATTATAGCTCCCATTAGAAAAAGGGTTATCATTTAGTGTCAGGTATTAATACTGGCGTTTTTCTTATGCTACCTTGTTTAACCTATTCAACCATCCTATAAGGTAGTTATTATTTCCATATTACTAATAAAGTAATTGTAACATAATTATGTTGACTAAAACTTGGCTAGGGTCATATTGCTATTAATCAGCCATGTTAAGATTCTAGGCCAGGTTTGACTGATTTTAAAGTCTGGAATCTTAACCAGTCCACTATTCTGTTATTCTAAGGGTGGGGGTGGAAGTGGTGATTACCCTCTGACCTATATTCAATTTCTTGTCTTCTTTCCAAACTCTTTTCTTCCCTAACACGTGCTTGTACATCACCAGTTTTGGATCTACAATTTTTTCAGTAAACTTAGTAAAACTTCAGAAAACTTAGTAAAAGATTGCCTGTGGCTTGAATTTTATTTCCTAGTCATAGATGCCTGCTTGCTTTCTCACTTACATGAGGTAGCAACTTTATTGTGCCTCTGGGCTGTGATCACACCCTGTCAGTGCTCAATAGCAAGCTGGGATCTAATTTCCCATCCAGACTCACAGAATTGGCATCTCCAAGCTTGTAATTCAACAATTTTACCATTTTTGGCAATTACTCAAGGCAAATTGGATCCTTTCTCTAGCCAGCATTTGTTTGTGCTAGTCTCTAGTCCTCTGCTACCACCTAATGGCCACTGGTTTCCCAGCTCAATTTAGGACAAAATGCACTTATTTGAACCAGAGAAAATGGAGTAAAATGATGTTTCTCTCTCTCTAATTTATAACTATGAGAGACAGATTCAGTCACAGATGACAGGATACATGTTTGAGATGTCGACTTATGCCCAAGAGGGTCTATCATAACTCTTTGCCAATTAAGATGATAGTGGCAGAGTTCTAAGGGGGATACAATAAAAAGCATCTTCCTTTTTACAACACATTCTCCCTTTGGTTATCATACTGCCTCACAATTATTTGACATTCATGAGCTTTAATTTATATGCAAGATGATGCAACTACTATGCAGTACTTTGAATCCAGAAGGCAATTGTATGTATGAATTTAAAGAGCACATTTAGATTTTAAGGAGATAATTTGAGGAAATTTCTAGGTTGTACATATGTGACCCAATTTATGAAACATTGACAACTCTCAATAATAATCATTATTACGTCCAGTTAACTCCATGCAAGAATAGGTTCTGTGACCCTTCTCTAGAGCAGCCTCACATAACAAGTCTGTGCCATTGCTGTTACACCTAGTAGAAGCTGTTGATTGAATTTATGTCCTTTCCCTGACAGGACGAGGACAATCCAGCATTGTACACGGAGGGACCTGTAGGTCCTGACCTATTCCACCTTTCTACCATTAGTGTGTGCCATTCCTTGCCTGGAGTGGTGAGCACTTTAATCTTTGACCTATCATCTTGTTCCTCCTCATTGTATTTAGGGACAGCAAGAAGTGGCATCAAAGCTTGCTAATTTTGCTCATACTGTTGTGTTGGTGTTTTCCTTGTAACGGCTCACTTGATTAGTGGAAAAAAAGATCTTGCCTTCAATTCTACCTTTGCACCTGGGAAATTCAATTGACATATGAACTAAGGAATGCTTACTAAATAAATGAACTAAGTAATTATATGATCCTAATGTTAGATGCCACTCAGTTAAACTTATTCCATTAAATCCTAAAAAAAGTATGATCCAACATTTTCTATTGAGGCACAGAAGTGTATATACTCATTCAACAAACATTTACTGAGTGCCTTCTATGTACCATGTTCTGCATTGGGCACCAGTAACACAATGATTAAGCAAACTCAGTCACTGTTTTATATGTCCATGAATCTAAAGTTGACATGAACCAGTTTTTACATACACACCATAGCAGACACAACATCAAATAATGTAGTGGATCAAATCTTGATCTGATGGACCCAGCCACCAACTTAAATTTATTTTTGTATTAATGAACACTGCTGATAGATACAATTCCCATAAGACTCTATCTGAAACATCATTTTATGTGCCTGACATTGCTAATTAAACAAGGCTTGATTTTTCAATGTTTCTCAGAGAGAGACACATGATTTCATCATCACCTAGAGAAATTACATCCTTCATTTTACCTTTAAGTGTTTTGGCTAGTTCTAGCTGTACACACTGTGGTGTTTGCTGCACTTTCATCTACAATAAGAATTCCCCAAATAAGTACACTTCTTTTTAGCTGTTATTTTCAAACTAAGAGACAGAAGAATTCTAAATTAGAATACAACATATCATGATAGACTAGATGCCTGGGGTCTCTGTACCTACTAAACTTAAGAAATGTCTTTTTCACCTTTATGGCTGAATCTTTGGCTCCCTTCTGACATTGTGAATATGTTAGCTCCTAAATATTAGGTTCATAGGGTCTAGTTGGACAAATGTGTTCGTTTTTAAAACTCAAGACTCAAGCATTATATGAATACTTAGAAACCAATCTCTAGTAAATGTTTATTTTTCTAGCAATTTCCCTAACTGGAGTCCCTATATTCTTTGTAAAATAGTGGGCAAAAACTACATCAAGTAACAGGACTTTTTTCCCACTGATTCCTAACTTATTTTAGTAATCTCTTCAACCACCAATGACACCTACCTGTTCTTCATAGGTTCAATGACACATTCTTTTTTCAGGAGTGACATAATAGAAAGATGGCCTTTTGTACTCTGTATGTCTAGTGCGTTTTTGAACTATTGTGCCTTTTGGATTTTATTGTGTCTGGGCTATTTTCCAATATTTTATGAACATGGTGTTTCAGGACTTTCCTGGATTTAAGCATGATTATATATCTGGACAATATCTTAGTTTACTCATGACAGCACTGTCCAGATGGTCCTGGATTGTCTCCAATAAAATCAACTTTTTTGCCAAAAATGTAGAAATATGAACTTTACGAAGTCCAAGTCAAGTTTCTGGCATATGCAATCTCCTCACAAGGGATTGGGATGGACTTCTGGAAAGTCAGATCAGTACTGATTAGGACACACATCTAATTCTCAAAAACTTTACATCATCTTTCACATTCCATTGATAATTATATTAGGTGCATCCTCCCTTTTTGACCCTGGGTGTCTACCTAACCAATCTTCTGGGGAAACATTAGGCACTTTGGTGAACTCTTAAATCCCAGAAAGCTTTCAAAGAATTAAAGCATGGGTTAATTTCTGTTTACATCCTGGTATGTTCTTACCTCTAGAGATAGATCCTTTACATTAATATTCAGTCTATTCTCATCTTGAAAAAAAATCTCCTCTGGATTTTCCATCCCCCTCCAGCTACCTCCTTGTATAGTTATTCTCCTTTAGAACTAACTTTTAAAAAACGTGGCTATCTCTGCATGAACAAGGGTTTAACTCAGTCTAGTCACTCATCTATACCCCTTTACTAAAACTAATCTTGCTAAAGTTACCAATGACCTTTATGTTGAAAAATTATATGGAGAAAGTCCTAGTTTACTTGACCTCTTATCCTTGGACACTTGACCCCTCTCTCCTTGAACCATTCTCCTCTCTTGCCTTTGATGACATTAAACATCTTCTACCTTTATCTACTCTCTCACAGGCTCTTTACCTTCTATATCCAGTCTTTAAATATTGGTGTTTCTCAGGACTTCATTCTGAGTGCTCTTTTCTTCTCTACTGGATTATGTCTCCATAGAAATCTCATTCACTCTTAATGACTGTAACAACTATCTATATGTTCATTATTCTTAAATATGTACTTTCAGTCCCTAAAATCCAGAATATTATATTCCACTATCTACTTAATATTGGCACTTCAATGTCTCTCAGACAAGTCAAACCGAAAATGTTCCAAAGTGAATATTTGATATTCACTTGCTCAACCTGTCTCTCAATCAGTATTTTTCATTTTAGTAAATATTATCTTCCTGTCGCTCACTCCATGAACCTGGGAGTCATCATTGTCATCTCCCTTTATCTTATCTCCTACATTCCATCAAACACCAAGCTCTGTAGATAATTCCTCCAAAATATATTTCAAAAAATGAGCTCTTTTTCATTTCTGTTACCACTATGCCATTCTCTTAAGGAAGTTCTCCCCGACCTCTCTTACTCATTCTCCTAGAACACAATGTATATATTTTTTATTAATATATTACTTGCCACATATTTTACATTATCAGAATAATTAGGTAAATAAATATCTGTCTCTTTCACTAGGTTATAAACTCCATAAGAATCTTGTTTTAGTCTGTTTAGCACAGTACCTGGTATAAAATGGGTGCTCAATAAATATTTTTTTAATGAATAATATAATGTAATAATAATTTCCAGCAATACATGAGTACTTAGCATGTTCCAAGAACTGTACTAAGTGCTGTACATGGGTTATCTCATTTAATCATCTCAATTACCTTATGAGGAAAGTACTATTATTCTCTTCATTATATAGTTGAAGAACATGGGGCCCAGAGAATCCAAAAATACTACCCAAATTTACAAGCCTAGTAAGAGGTAGAGCTGCAATTTAAATCTATTTCTGTTAGGTTCCAAAGTTTGTATTTATTAAAATTGTAAACTATACCAGTCTCTACCAGACTGTTTTATCTGGAATTTTGGTTGCTATCACCTGCCTTGATCCAAAATGCCGTTTGTCCTATATTCTGATTTCCAATAGGGTCCTGCTATGCTTTTACTAGTTGAAATTTTTAGGAACCTTTAGGTTGGTTTTTCTGTGGTTCACTTATGCAGGAACAAAATCCTATATATAAATGACATTTACTGTCCAATGAAACCTCTATTTTCTTGTCAGTGTTTGTCTTTCACATATGATACATGTATTCAAGCATATATATTACATTCATGGAAGAAATATTAATTGTATAATTAATATACAACAAAATATAGTTGCATATACATTACCCATCATAATACAAGCTTTTTAAAAACACTGTTCTATGATATTTAGTGGATCTAGATCTGAGGCCAATGAGCATAATAACCCTGACTTACTAACTAAGTGCCCAGGCAAACTTAAAGGATTTTTAGAACTATTTTTCACTATTTCTGCCTTCTTCCAGTATAAATAGATGCTTGTATTTCTGAGCTTCCGCTACAGGATAGCCTAAATTCCATACTATAGTATTATCTTCATGGTGGCTCAACATATTAATAATGATAGACTGCCTCATTTCCTATTTAGGGTTACCCATTCAAGACATTTTGCGACTTTTGTAGATAGATGAATAAGGTGGCATTATCGGAGTACACTTTGGTTGTATTTTTGTAACTATGTGTTGTGTCATTATTATAGTCACCATATTATTCAGTTCTAGGGGTTACAATCTATATTTTGGTCTATTTTAATGATTCCCCAGGAGTTTTATAGTACACAGATTGTGAGGCTATGCATTGTGAAATATCATTTTCTCTCTCTCTTTTATCCATAGATAGTGAACAAATCTAACACAATAATCACAGCAGATTAGAAAAAATACTTAGCTTACTATGGTCTCTGTAATCAAAATAATAAAATGTCTTCTCCTTCTACACCTGAATTTGTGTATAGTAATGTCTTATACACTTCCATTCAAAATATTCCTGTATTATTAATAATCAGACCCCTTGATGACAAGCAACTGAAAGCAATTCTAACAAACTTAAGCAAAATGGAATTTAGTAAAAGATATTTAGGGCTCACACAATTTATAAAAGGCTAGAAGATTAAGAGGATATATGGAATCAAGAAGTGGGAAAGAAATATTATAGCAGCTATCTTTTAGAAGTGTTGACCCATTTAGAAGCTATTACTGGTTTGCAAATTCTACTGCCACCAACCATCGCCATGGATCTACTGTGATAAATATTCCATCCAAATATTTCTTTTGACTTTGTTATTTCTTCAAAATTTGAAGTCCAGGGAAAAGATTTTAGATTGGCTGACATTAGGTGGAGTGTTCAACCTCCAGGTCCTCTCAGCCTTTATAGTCAGTGATATGGGGTTGAGCAGTGGAAGATGGATGCAGGTAATTTTTACCATGTCAATACTACATATAATGGAGAATTAGTAAATCTTCAAAACTAAACTGAAATGCTACTAAGAAAAATGTCGTTTCTACAGCCAGAAAATAACCAATCTGAGCAATGCATCTACTATAAAACTCTTCCATATAAATTATCAATTCAACTCATATTACCTACTACTCAATCCCAACACTTCACATAAGGTCTCCTAACATAAATTGGTCTGGTAGTTTTGTGTTTCTGGTAATTCTGGGTCAAATGCATTAGCTTCATTACTGAAAATGGGCTAGTCTTAAATATAAGATGCATTTCTGTGGAAATATAGGATTCACACCCCACTGCAATATGTTTCATCTTCCTTATACATTTTCTTTTTTCAAAAACATTATTTTTAATTATCATGGGTATATAATAGTTGTATATATTTATAGGGTACATGTGATGTTTTAATACAGGCATACAATATGAATTAATGAAATCAGGGTAAATCAAAGTATCCATCACCTCAGGCATTTATCATTTCTTTGTATTAGGAACATTCCAATTCCACTTTCTTAGTTATTTTTAAAGTATATCCTAACTTATTGTTAACTCTAGTCACTTTGCTGTGCTATCAAATATTGTTCAGTCTATCTAACTAACTACATTTTTGCACTCACTAATCATCCCCGTTTTTTATCCCCCTACCTGCTACCCTTCTTAACCTCTGGTAACCATGATTCTACTCTCTGCTCCATGAGATCAATTGTTTGTAATATTTAGTTCCCACATATGAATCAGAACATACGAGATCTGTACTTCTGCGCTTGGCTTATTTCACTTAACATAGTGTTTTCCAGTTCCATCTATGTTGTTGCAAATGGCAGAAATTCATTCTTTTTTGTGGCTATATAATATCCCATTGTGTATTTGTACCCCAATTTCCTTATCTGTTCATCTGTTGATGGACACTTAGATTGATTCCAAATCTTGGCTATTGTGAATAGTGCTGCAATAAATGTAGGAGTGCAGATACCTTTTCGATATGCTGAATTCCTCACCTTTGGATATATACCCAGCAGTGGGATTGCTGGGTCATGTGGTAACTCTATTTTTAGTTTTGTTGAGGAAACTCCATACCATTCTACACAGTGGTTGCAATAATTTCCATCCCACCAACCATGTACAAGGGTGGCCCTTTCTCCACATCCTAGCCAGCATTCACTATTGTCTTCTTTTTTAGTAAAAGCCATTTTAACTGGGGTGAGACCATATCTCATTACAGTTATGACTTGCATTTCTCTGATGAATAATGATGTTGAGCATTTTTTCATATATGTTTTAGCCATTTTTGTGTCTTCTTTTGAGAAAAGTCTATTCAGATAATTTTCTCATTTTTAATTGGATTATTTTATTTTTTCCTATTGAATTGTTGCACCTCCTTATACATTCTAGTTATTAATCTCTTGTCAGATGGGTAGTTTGCAAATTTTTTTTTCCTATTCTGTGGATTATCTCTTCGTTTTGTTCATTGTTTCTTTTGCTGTGCAAAAGCCTTTTAGCTTCCTATGGTCCCATTTGTCTAATTTTGCTTTGGTTGCCAGTGCTTTGGGTGCATTACTCAAGAAGTCCTTGTCCACACCAATGTCCTGGAGCATTTCTCCAATGTTTCGTTTTACTAATTTCATAGTCTTGCAACTTATATTTACGTCTTTAATTAATTTTCATTTGATTTTTGTGTATGATGAGAAATAAGGTCTAGTTTCATTCTTCTGCATGTGGATATCCAGTTTACCCAGCACCATTTATTAAAGAGACTGTCCTTTCACCACTTCATGTTTTTGGCAACTATGTCAAAAATAAATTCATTATAGATAAGTGGATTTATTTCTGGGTCCTCTATTCTGTTCATTGGTCTATGTGTCTGTTTTTTTGTTTGTTTGTTTGTTTGTTTTTACAGAGTCTTGCTTTGTTGCCTGGGCTAGAGTGAGTGCTGTGGCGTCAGCCTAGCTCACAGCAACCTCAAACTCTTGGGCTCAAGTGATCCTTCTGCCTCAGCCTCCCAAGTAGCTGGGACTACAGGTGCAAGCCACCACACCTGGCTAATTTTTTGTTTCTATTTTTAGTTGACTGGTTAATTTTTTTTTCTATTTTTAGCAGAGATGGGGGCTCTCTCTTGCTGGTCTCTAACTCCTCACCTCACCTCAGCCTCCCAGAGTACTAGGATTACTGGTGTGAGCCCCTACACCTGGCCTATGTGTCTGTTTTTATGCCAGGACCACGTTGTTTTAGGAACCACATCTCTGTAGTATAATTTGAAGTCAGGTAATGTGATTTCCCCAGTTTTGTTCTTTTTGAGCAGGATGTCTTTGGGTATTCTGGGGAATATTTGTGGTTCCATATAAATTTTAGAATTATTTTTTTCTATTTCTCTGAAGAATGTCATTGGTATTTTGACAGCAATTGTACTGAATTTATAAATTGCTTTGGGTAGTATGGACATTCTAATAATATTGATTCCTCCATTACATGAGCATGGAATATTTTTCCATTGTTTTGTGTCCTCTTCAGTTTCTTTCATCAGTGTTTTATAGTTTTCATTATAGAGATCTTTCACTTTGGTGAATTTTATTCCTGGGAATTTTATTTTATTTGTAGTTATTGTAAATGGGATTACTTTCTTGGTTTATTTTTCAGATTGTTTACTGTTGGCATATAGAAATGCTACTGATTTTTGTATGTTGGTTTTTGTATCCTGCAACTTTTACTAGATTTGTTTATCAGTTCTAATACTTTTTTGTGAATTCTTTACCTTTCTCTAGATACAAGATCATATCATCTGCAAACAAGAATAATTTGACTTCTTCCTTTCTAATTTGAATGCCCTTTATTTTTTTCTCTTGTCTGATTGTTCTAGATAGAAATTCCAGTACTATGTAGGATAACAGTTGTGAGAATGGAAATCCTTGTCTTGTGTTCGATCTTAGAGGATAGCCTTTCAGTTTTTCCCCATTCAGTATGATATTAGTTGTGGGTCTGTCATATATGGCTTATATCATGTTGAAGAAAGTTTCTTCTTTGCCCAGATTTTTGACAGATTTTATCATGAAGCAATGTTAAATTCTATCAAATCCTTTTTTTGGCATCAATTAAAATGGTCATATGGTTTTGTTCTTTGTTTTGTTGATATGATGTATCATATTGATTGATTTGCATGTATTGAACCATCCTTACATCACTGGGATAAATCCCACTTTATCATGATGAAGAATCTTTTTAATATGTTGTTGAATGTGGTCTGCTAGTATTTTTTTGAGGATTTTTGCCTCTATGTTCGTCAGAATATCAGCCTAGTTTTCTTTTTTTATTGTGTATTTGACTGGTTTTGGTATCAGGATGACGTAGAATGATTTTGAGAGTATCTCCTCATCCTTAATTTTTTGGAATAGTTTAAGTAGGATTGGCATTAATTTTTCTCTGAATGCACGGTAGAATTCATCAGTTAAGACATTGGGGCCTAGGTGTTTGTTTGATGGGAGACATTTTATTACTTCTTCTGGCTCATTAGTTGTTATTGGTTTATTTAGGTTTTGGATTTCTTCTGGGTTCAATCTTGGTAGCTTGTATGTATCTAGTAATTTATCCATTTCTTCTAAGTTTTCCAATTTATTGGACATAGTTGCTCATAGTAGTCTTTAATGATCCTTTGAATTTCTGCAGTATCAGTTATAATGTCTCATTTTTCATCTCTGATTTTATTTATTAGAATCTTCTCTCTTTTTTTCTTAGTCTGGCTAAAGTTGTGTCAATTTTGTTTATATTTTCAAAAAATAACTTTTCTTTTCATCGATCTTTTGTGTTTTTTGTTTCAATTTCCTCCTCATAGATTTTCAAAAGAGACACCAACTAATGATTTTACATTTCATGTCCTAGTGATCTACTTACTCCATCACCTTCTGTCCTAATTCCATTCTTGCCTTATCTCTGCTTTGATTCCACTCTAGCTTTGGCTCTAATCTTAATAACATAATTACAACCTAATTTGGTCTGGAACTAGATTCCTAGGTCTGGTTCCTGTTTGCTTCTTAAAGCCATTAAATGCACTGTTTTTTTTTTGTTTTTTGTTTTGTTTTTTTTTTTTTTTGAGACAGAGTCTGGCTCTGTTGTCTTGGCTAGAGTGCCGTGGCATCAGTCTAGCTCACAGCAACCTCCAACTGCTGGGCTCAAGCGATCCTCCTGCCTCAGCCTCCCAAGTAGCTGGGACTACAGGCAGGCACTGTCATGCCCGGCTAAATTTTTCTATATGTATATATATTTTTTTCATTGTCCAGATAATTTCTTTCTATTTTTAGTAGAGACGAGGTCTCGCTCTTGCTCAGGCTGGTCTCGAACTCCTGACCTTGAGCGATCCAACTGCCTCAGCTTCCCAGAGTGTTAGGATTACAGGCGGGAGCCACCGCGCCTGGCCTAAATGCACTGTTGAATTTCATGTTTCATATATTTCAGACTCTTTGAATTATAGAAATTTTATTATGTTTCTGAATGTGACTTCACCCTCATCTATACTTCAGATCGGTCCAGGGCCTTTCTCTCATGGCCAAAACACTGTATGAAGAAGTTTATTTCTCTCAAGAGTTTAGCTCTCACAGGCAACTGTTTCTGTCTGTAGCTGGCATGTTTCTCCCCGTTACGGTATTTTGCTGCCCTCTAGTGGACAGTGGTTGCTAATCTCACTTGAGATATTATATTGTTTTATCTATTTATCTATCATCTACGTCAGGTTGAATCTAATGGAATAAAGAGAAAAAAACCTAGAAAACCCAATAATTTGAGATCAGATACAGTTTTAAAACTTTGTTCAAGAGCTTATAAATAAATTTAAAAATTCAAAAGGTGTAGATATGTCTAAAGGTCAGCAACTAGGTTCATTTAATTGGTTTCAGATAAAATAATAAAATTTGCCTACCCGTTCTACTCACAGCATTTGTTTTGTGTGGTATTTATCCTTCTAGGCTGTATATAATACATAGAAATGTTAGAGGAGATCACATTTCAACAAAAGAACAAAAGATTAAGATAAGATGAAAGGAACAAAATTGTGGAAATATTTATAGAATTAAAATAAAAATAAAAGTTATTTTTAGAATTTTTGGGGGAACAGAACTATTTCCTGTGATGATCGGGATTTATTTCCGTTTTGCTTTTGTATAAGAAAGTGGAAAAATATTTCACTGACATGGAATTGAGTTCTGTTCTATTTTATTAGCCTAATTCAATAGTCTCAGGAATATCAAAGTGGAAAGCAATGGATATGAAGTATAAAAAAGGGATAACTTTATTAGATTTTCTACCAGTGTGTCATTATGTCTGTTTTTTACTTCTGGTACTATTACTACTACAATGACAATGAAAATAACTACTGCTATGTCTACCTCCATATTGACCTATAATAATAACAATTAGCATAAATCAAGCACTAACACTATACCAGGACATGTGCTAATCACTTTAATACATCTTATTTAATTTTCACAACAACTCTTTCAAGCAGATACTGTTATTAGCCATAACATACAGATGAAGATATCCTAAGGCACACAGCAGCTGCAGCCTTCCTGCCACCGGGGTTTATTCAGGGCCTGAGGCTACTGGAGTCAGTCAGTGGAGCAAGAGATGGGTAGAGCAAGATAACAGAATAGGAATCTCCAGTTATCATATCTCAACATGGACAACAATTTGAACAACTATTCACACATGAAAAGACCTTCACAAGAGCTAAGAGAACCAAGTGAGAGATCACAGTATCTTATTTTAGCATAATGATAATAAAAGATGCATTGAAGAAGGTGGGAAGTACAGTTTTACATTACCCACACCACGCCTCCCACAACCCTAGGCAGCACAGTGCTAAGAGAGGCACTGTTCACTTAAAGGAAGGAGAGGGATGTAAGCATAAGACTTTCATTGGAACCCTATACCAGGCCTGCCACAGAGGGAAAAAAAACTGTGCTGAACAAATCCCCATGTCCCCCAACAGCAGGCCAATACCTGCAAAATGGATCCTCTAGACCCACTCTGGTGCCAGATAGGAACCTGGCACTTGTGGCCCTGAAAGGAGGAACTTGAGCTCTGGCCCACATCACCAGCTAACTCCAGTGGTCTTGAGCCCCAGATAAGTTTAAGCAGCAAGCAGTCTGTAGCTGTTGCAGACCTTAGGCATGCCCCAAGACAGACATGAGCCCATGGCCCTAGCAGGACAAACTTGAGTTATGGCTTGCATCACCACTGGCTGATTATAATGTCCTCAGGTCCTGAATAAACTTTAGCAGTGGAAAGGCTGTAGCAGCCATGGGCCCTAAGCATGCACTGAAGCTGCACTTTTCTCAGTGGCAATGGGTTTTCATTATGACTCAGCGTTTTATCAGCCTTGGCAACCATAGGATTGTCCACGTCACTCCTCCTCCAACATCAGGCACCACAGTGTGGAGGGAGACACTGTTTGCTTAAGAAAAGTAGAGGGAAGTATGCATAGAACTTTGCATTGGAACCTAGTAACAGGCCTACCACGGTAAAACCCAGCACAGGCAGAACTCTACGTATGCTGATATAAGGCCAATACCTGCAAGCGGACCCTCAAGACCGATCCTGGCACCAGATGGCAAACTGTGGCTCTAAGACAGACTCAATATCCAGCCCAAATCATCATTGGCTGACTGCAGTGGCCTTGATCCCTGCATAAACATCAGCAGTGGGCAGGACATAGTGGTCACAGGCCATGCGTGCACTCCAGTGCTGCATTGGTGTTGGTAGTCATGGGCTTTAGGCAAAATCCACTGCTCTGACATGCTTGGGAGCCAAAAAATTCTGGTTGTGGCAGTCTTTGGCTTAGGAGGCCCTTTAGTACAGCAAAGGTTGACGTGGTAATGGGCTTAGGGACCTCACCAGTAAACCTGACCTAAATCTCTGGACAGGCCTACTGCTGAAAGAAGTTCCAAAACAAAGCAGACTATGAAGACTGAATTAGGTACCCACAACAACGTACACACATAAATTCATGGCCACAAGTATTAAGATCAATCAGGAAAACATGACATCAACAAATAGGTAAAATAAGATGCCAGCGAGTGACTTAAAGAGAAGAGAAATGGAAAAACTGTTTGAAAAAAAAAAACTCATAATACCTGATTTAAGAAAGCTCAGTGAACTTTAAGAAAATACAGAGAAAAAATTCAGAAATTTATCAGAAATATTTAACAGAGAGATCGAAATATTAAAAACCTTTATGCACACAAACTGGAAAATGTGGAGGAAATGGACAAATTTTTAGAAACACACAGCCTCCCTAGGCTCAACCAGGAAGAAATAGAATTCCTCAACAGACCAATATCAAGGACTGAAATTGAAACAGCAATA
>CAUYSK010093097.1:0-15848 GCA_963575035.1 Avahi laniger
TTTTTGGTAGAGATGGGGTCTCGCTCTTGCTCAGGCTGGTCTCGAACTCCTGAGCTCAGAACGATCCGCCCACCTCGGCCTCCCAGAGTGCTAGGATTACAGGCGTGAGCCACCGCGCCCGGCCTCATTTTAATTTTTTAAATGATCATTCTCATTTTGGACTTTGGAGTCAGTATATCATGAATGATCTGATTTTCCTAGTCAGAAAAACCTTGGTTCATATCCTAGCTACGCTGCTTACTGTTAACTTCTGTAATTTGCACAACCTCCTTAAGCCTCAGTTTCCTCACCTGTAAAAATAGGGATAATAAAAATACCTACCTCAGGTTATTGAGAAGATTAAATGATATCAGAAGTTTGATCTCATTTAGCCTACGGTTATTGACAATAACATTACAAAGTATAGATGCTTTTAGCTTTTCTTACCTAACAAACATATAGCACTGCACCCAACCAGCTAGTTAAATGGGAACTATATGTAGTTGGTTAAAATCTGGTGGCTTAAGTTAACCATCCATCTTGCTTCAAACCAAGCTGTTCTCCCGAGCACTTTCCTTGCTATTGGAGTTACATTCCTAGATGATTATCTTGGTTTTCTTTAACTTATCGTAGTGCTAGGTCACAAAGCATTTGAGAATCAGTACCTTACATGATAGATACCAGCTCTCTGCCCTTTATTGGATCCTGGATAAGGGCCGAGGTTCAAGTCCAAGACGATCTCCAAATCTGGCTCTCTGTGTTACAATTGCTGAGATGGTGAAAATTATCATTATAACACAGATTTCCTGTTTATTTAAATGCTTCCTGACTTTATTTGTTTACTGTGCATTTGTGCTAAAAACAACAGGAAAGGAAAATAAGTGAAGCATTAGGAAATTTATAGTAGGCTGTATTCAGCTACCGTCCTGGGTAGGAGCTGCCGAGAGCTCTTTATTTTCTGGAATTTGTGATGTGGACCTTGATAATCCAGGTTAAAAAACAAAATGAGTTTTTTGCTAACGGGGGCTCCACCTGGATGGGCAATGTACAAGCACTGCAAATGATAGCACACTTATTTTTAGATTTATCATGTAGTAAATTCCCTCCTCTGTGCCATAAGCCTATTTTACGTAAAAGGAGATGGTGAAGACCTCCGGGCACCTTGAAAGAGTTCTGAAAGCCCCTTTTTTAGTTTGCCATGACTTCCATAACAAAGAACTACAGATGAGGTGGCTTAAAAATAGAAATTTATTTTCACACAGTCCTGGAGACTGGAAGTCCAAGATCAAGGTATTGGCAGGGTTGGTTTTTTTCTGAGATCTCTCTTTTTGGCTTGTTGGTGGCTGTCTTCTCCCTGTGTCTCCATGTTGCCTCTCCTCTATGTGTGTCTGGGTTTACATTTCCTCTTCTTATAAGAACATCAGTCATATTGGATTAAGGACCACCCAAATGACTTTATTTTAACTCAGTGAACTCTGTAAAGACCGTGTCTCCAAATATAGTCACATTTTGCAGTACTAGGGGTTAGAATTTCAGCATAGGAATTTGGGTGGGAGACACAGGTTAGCCCATAATACCCCACTTCCAAATAACTCATAGAGCAGAACATGACCTTGTTAGGTCTCAGTTTTCCTGACTGCTCATTCAGGGCTACTCTGCGCACATACCTCAGTGTAGTAGGCTCTTGGTTAAGCCCCAGTGATGTTTATTTAATACCTTTAAAAAAAAACTAACTTTTAAAAATGTATTTGTTTATTTTAACATAGTGGTCAGAGCACAAGCTTTGGAATAGTCTCTGCCACACACTGGCCTGTGACCTTGGCAAGTTACTTGACTCATCAAGGACCTCAGTTTATTCATATGGAAAATGGTGACAGTATTTTCTAGAGCTTGACACAAGTTTAGCAAGAGTGGCACTGTCTCACAATGCAATATTAAAGGAGACGAGAAAACAAGGAGATGTAGACTTCAGTAATGTGTGAATATGATACTGGCTTTCCTTGAGGGAGTTTTCAGGAAAGGTTTCAGTACAAATTCAGTATCTTCTGTTGAAGAAGAAAGACGACTATATTACAAAACCTATTAAAATAAAAAAAATTTGGCAGTGAACATGATATGCTCAAGTCATTGGGGAAGGTCATATATGTGGAGCATCTCATTTCGTGACAAAGC
This sequence comes from Avahi laniger, assembly GCA_963575035.1. Lineage (NCBI taxonomy): Eukaryota > Metazoa > Chordata > Mammalia > Primates > Indriidae > Avahi > Avahi laniger. Next base: position 2,152 of record CAUYSK010093097.1, read on the forward strand.
CACATAAATGGGCTGTTCCATTCTGGATGGAGTTAGAGTGTTCTAAGAACTGCCCTCTGTCGTCAGTACAGAGAGCATTGATGTCATTAGGAAAGGAGAGAAATGGATTTTTTTTGAGTTCAAGGATTTAAAAAGACTGATTCAGAAATGCAGTAGTTTATGATTTTTAGAAAGTGAAGTGTTTCTACTGTATATGTTTTTTAAGAAGATTTAATGAATTATGGAAAATATGTGATGTCAAATTATGTTTGACTTAATTTGTGATGTTTATAGTACCATCATGACTTTTAGAGCAAGTTTATTAAAGGAAAATACTAAAAATATAAAAAAATAAAGTTTCTCAAAATTTTAGTATTACTCATAGCTTTCAGTATTTCACTATTTATAATATGCTTAAGATGATTTTTTTCTGTTTAAAAATTAGATATTTAGATAAGCATAAAAATACAAAATAATTTTTAGTATTTTCCTTGTTTCCTTTCACATGAGTTCAGAATTCTTCAAAATTTACTTTGGTTAAATTTTGAAATGATGGTAGATGATGATATTTTGTGATACAGTGTTGATCTTGAATACAGATTGATCTGTTGGGCTATGTAATTTGTATAGCCAGTCGCTCTTGGCAAAGTTCTTCTTGGTGACTGCCCATATTTCTTGCTTCTGACTAGAGAGGGAAGAGCAACCCCCTCTACCCTAGAGCAGAAAATTATTCATCATAGTTAATTGTTCTGAATCTAATCTATATATGTCCTTAAGCAGTGTTTCTAAACCTTGACCAGAGAAAGTTTTTGCTAATCTTTGGAGACATGAGATAAAGAAAAAAAAAGACAATATAGTTTTTCTTAAATTCAACTTTATTCAAGCTAAAAGTACATCACTTCTGAGATTATAGTGATAGAATATGATAGTTTCTTTCAAGAATCTCACTCAGTTGAATAAATATTAATTGGCCAGACCTATGTTTATTTCTCAAAGTTTTTGAGTATTTTACTGGTTAAGGAATCCAAGTCTGGTAACATTTGTGATATGGGCCTTGGTCAACACATCTTTTCTACAAAGATTATCTCAACTTTTGATGCAATATTTGAATTTGTTGAGCCATAAACAAATTGATTTATTAACTAGTCTTTAGTGGCTAGAGGTTTAATGATAATGATAAGATGTCAGCTATTTGGTTTCCTAGTGTGTATGTTAAATCTGTTGCTATACAATCATTTGTAAAGGATCTCACGGTTGGAGAGTGAGATGTAGTCATGCCTGATTTGTTTTTATGTGTTATGGGCATTATTGTCCAGAATGGCTTTAATATGGGGTAGATAGCTATGGTAGTCCTCTACCACATTTCTATCATCAGCATAGAATGTACACATATCATTAGGTGATGAGAGAAGTGAGCTTAGCTCAGGGCACAAAAATTTAAGAAATCTAATGTTTAATCTCCTATAAATTAAGACAATATTTTTATAGTTTCTGAGCTTGACCAGTGATTCTTTTGCAGTTTAAGTGCTGTGGAGTGGTGTATTTCACTGACTGGTTGGAAATGACAGAGATGGACTGGCCCCCAGATTCCTGCTGTGTTAGGGAATTCCCAGGATGTTCCAAACAGGCCCACCAGGAAGATCTCAGTGACCTTTATCAAGAGGTAAGGACATATGTGGTTAACATATCATGATAAAAGTGTTCTTATAATAACTTTTAAGTAAAGAATCAACAATGTGCCAATGAAATTTTCCTTTTATGTCTAAATATAAAGGGCCTTATTATTTTCCTCTGATGTGTGGAGAAACAGGATAAAGCTAAAAATCAATATAAAAATCTGAACGCTAATTACATTTTAACAAAGGAAAGCCAGAAAAGCAAGGTTTTATAATTAATTTGATTTTGGACTGTATTGTCTAGGGGCAAGTTCTGTTGCCACCTCCTTAGGATCCTTAGAAACAGACACATGCAGAGTATGTAGCTAACTCTGGATATCCAGGAAACACAGGGTTTGGAGTTCCTGGGCAGAATATGTATTTTAGGGCCTCCACATAGACTAACACATATTCGGGGTGGAGGGGAGACGGGCTGGGGTGGAGTGGGTGGAACAAAGCTTTGGCGCTACTCTCCAGTTCCCCCTGCTGGCTGATGATCAGAGATGTCAGCTTTAGTTTTCTGATTTAAATTTTGTACTCACTGGGATTGAAATCAGTCGTCATGTGTTTAAGAAACTTGCATATTTGTGTTTTCTAGGAGAAGTGATCAGGATCATCAATTACTCCTTTTTAGCAGAAGTTTTCCTGCTCCTTCATTTTTAGTGGTGATTCTCAAATTTTGTGAACAGTGACATCCTATTTGCAAATTAAAATCTAGAACTGCATTGTCCAGTACAATAGTCAATAGCGACATAAATTATAATTAATTAAGATTAAGTTAAATTCAAATTTCATTCCTCCAGTTGCACTAGCCACATCCTAGTGCTCAACTGCCACTTGTGACTAGTGGCTTCTGTACTGGACAGTGCAGATTTGGGACATTTCCATCATTGCGGAAAGTTTTATTTGGGCAGTCTTGGTCTAGAATGGAAGCTCAAAATGTAAATCAAACAGAAGAGAAGCTGCTCAGGCTGAAGAGTTGGATCATTCCCCAGATACATCTCTAGTCAGGCATCTGGTATCACAAAGCACTGTTGAAAACCTCTGGCTTAACATTAAAGTAACTGCTTATACTATTCATAATATAACTCATATATATAGATGTGCATATATATATACACACACACACAGTGTGGCTATATAGAATGAAAATTTAAAATGAAACACATCAGACTTTGTAAAACATGCATTTTAGTATGTTTCACAGTGGTTCCCTTAGGAGGTTACACAAGTTTTCCTAGAAATGCTGTCTTTCAGAACATCTTTTAGACTGTCGACCAAGGTTAGTTGTAGAGATGTACAGTAATTTGTATTATATATTAATTAATTTGGATTCTGTAATTAATTAATTAAAAGAATGCTGTATTACCTACACAAATGATCCATTGTAGTTATGTCTTAGATGTGAGTAACTTTTGTTGTTTAAAAAATCCATCTCAGAGGAGAAGAATATGCCGCATTTAAGGATATCCAAAATAAAATGCTTTGGGCTTCGAAGGCGTGTCCCAAAGAACAGTGCCAAATATTTTTTAAGAGTTTCAGAATTCTGTTCTCTTCAGTTTTACTTTATATAGCTGAAAACTGTTCAATTACTCATTCAATATAATTTTCTTTACAAGAATACAATTCATTTTTGATAGTTTGTCTTATATTATTTTCACAAATAGAACTAGTTTATAATGGGATGCTTTACTTTCAGGGTGTCTATGATTGCTTGTTCCATGAATTTTAAGATTGAATGAACTCACACTATTGTGCATGTGCAAACTGATAGCCCAGATTATTTTGAAAGTTTTTTCATATTTTCATCAAAAGACTTTCAGTAGTAAACTGACATTGTCAGTTATGAGATATTCTTTAGATGCAGACTTTTGGCTGAGATAGAGCTTCATTATAACAGAGTAATCTGCTTTTGCATTTTACAATTAATAACAGATGCTGATATCGGTAATGATATAGTACATAATTATATGCATAGTTGGCTTACAAAAGGGGATCATTTAGTAGTTTTACGGCATAAGCACAATTAAATCCATAATTAAAAATAAGATTTAATTTCACTTAGCCCTGGAGAACATGTGTTCCCTAATGGCAGTGTGTCCAGAGATCATACAGGAGGAAGATGAGTGATCTAGATGAAGAAATAAGTGAGTAACAGCTAGAGGTATTTGGAATGTTTATTTTGAAGCTGAGAGCACTGGCGGGGAGATATTTTAGATGTCTTCAAATATTTCAAAGTTCATAATTCAGAACAGGAACTAGACTTATTCATTGTTGCTTCAAGGGCCAGAAGTTACAGGAAGGAAATTTTGAATCAATAGAAGGAAGACCTTGCTCATCAAAATCTGTCCAGTTGTGTCAGACAGGTTATCTTGTAAAATAATGAGTGTCTCATCACTAAAAATATTAAAGTCAAGGTCAGATAACCATGTCATTGGTGGTGTAGAATGGGTTTTTAAATTAAGAATGAATCTGGACTAGATGAACTTCAAGGTCCCTTTTATCTTTCATATTCTGTAAGCTCAGAAATAAGAACTGGATTTCTTTCTGCAATCTTTCTTCAGTAGTATGAAATCAAGGAAATAAATCATTCTCAACCATCTGGTGGCCTGCATGGTCCCTGACCCAATAATATTTTATGACATATTTTAAAACCTGTGAAAAATGACAGAGAAGAAATATAGCAACAATTGCACATTTTAGAAACATTCCCATCAGAGGTATTGTTAGGTTTGGCACACAGCTCCTCAAATATCTGTAATAAGCTCCACACTTGCATAAACGTATAGGTTTAAAAACCTCAGATGAAAATATCTCTGACCCTCAGTTTGGTTCCATAACATTCATTAATTCAAAATGTTTTGTGATTGCCTACTAGGTTCCATGTGCTGTTCTAAATGCTGGGGATATAGTGGAGAATGTTGTAGACAAAAATGTCTTCTCTCATAAAATTTATATTTGAGTTAGGAATGCAGATATTTAAAAAGAAAAAAAGCAATAAAAAATAATTTCAGGTGGTGGTAAGCCCTTTGAAGACTCTGAACAGAGTAATGTGCTGGGGAATGGCTTTGTTGGTGAGGGAATCACTTAAGATAGATTGTTAGGAATAGGCTTTCTTAAGAGGTGATATTTGAACTGAGACCAGTTGATGAGAAGGAGTAGGCCATGCTAAGATCTGAGGAAGAGTATTTTTGGTCTGGAGAAGTGCAGGTGCAAAAGACCTACCACTGGGCGTCTGGGCCCATGACTACTGACTATCTACTTTCCTGTTCTTTGGAATTGTCTGTGTAACCACAGTCTCTAAATGCGAGGCATAAGACTTGGCCTCAGCAAAATGTCAGACTCAGAGTTGGTAAAATACCGGTCTATGGTGCATCTCTTTCTTCTCTCACCTGCTGAGCTTTCCATCATATCAGTTACTAACATGCTGTGTCTGGACTTTATCTGAAAAAGATCAAGCAGAGACCCTCCCCCCCCCCAAAAAAAAGAGGTAGAAAATAAGTCTTTATAAAGCAGGGACTTCCAACCTCTTTCTCATGGAAAAAGGGCTCTTCTTGGGTGGGCTTCAAGGGAAAAGTGATACTGCTGAAATTGTTTTCAATATTTTATATGCGTTTTTTCCAGTAGATAAGAGTCATAGCTTTCATCAGTTCTTCTTGGGGTTCCAACCTAAAAGCATGAAGAAACACGGTTGTAGAGAATAGTTGCAGTGCTTACTGTCTCAGATAGGAAATGAAGCATAAACATCCCCTTGAAAGGACTGAAATGCCATTTTGTGCCTCCGTGTGCCACCCAGAAAAATAAGTGGAAGTAAACAAGCTCATAACAGGCCCTATTTCAAAAGGACCAACTCAAAATGTAAAACAAAGAGGGACAGAAAGTCAAGTAAAATGTACCTGCATAGACACATTTCTTTGTTTTGTATTTAGAAGAAAGACTGCCATTAAAACATATTGGCTGCTTCTTTAGAAAAGTAGTATTCCCAAAGATTTATGTAAGGGCAGCACAGATATACATCCTCACGCAGCTATGCGCCTTTGGGTTGCTTTTCCTTTACCTTCTATGGGCTTTCTATGTTCCATGTGTTGGGTTTAAATTTTAAATACTCAGTATAAATTTCCTTTGTAACAAATAAACCATTTATGCCTTAGATGGTTGCTTATTTCTTCTCCCAATACCAGAAAACGTCTACATATAAAGGAGACGAGGAAGGAGAAGGGGTGTGAAAGTGAAAGGAAGTGACCTTTCTGAGTCCTGGCTTGCAGGACAAAGAGCCTGCATGACAACAAGTGTGTCTGTTACTAGTGCTCACAGAAGGTAAACGGATTTGTGGAGATGCTTCTCGGGGTTACACGTTGGGGCAGCTCATGGTGCTAAAGAAACAATTATTCAGTGACACTTGTTGAAGACAATAAGGAAGACGTTATTCCGGGGGCGGGGGGCCATCAGGATGGGTGTAGGACCACCGCAATGGAGTCTTTCAAAGGGGAAGACAGATTGGGCTCAACTCCAAATACAGCATGGGCAAGTGAGAATTTACAACCAAGGAGCAGGGGGCTGGTCAGTGGATAGAAGATTACTAAGAGGAAACATCAGGGATTGGCCGTGGGGGAGGGGGTGATGACTAAACTAGCCTAATAGGATTCTTGCTGAAGGCAGGCTAGGGTGATCAGACATCATTTGGGGGAGGGGAAGAATGGGGAAGCTGATTAAATATTAAAGGTGATGAGATATGAAGAATGGGGAATTCTAGCTAAACCAACTTAGCAGGATTCTTGCTTAAGTTAGATTAGGCAGAGACAAACATCGCAATCTGAAAATCAAGGTTCAGTTGAAAAAGAGCTCAGTGTAGCCTGTGTAGAGTTTGGTCAGGGAGAGAAACAGTCAGTGGTGAACCACGTGGGATGGGCTGTTTGAGGGTTTTATTTACATGATGTGTGAGCTGAGAGTCATGAATTTACTCTCATCCCTTATTGGGTTAGAGGTACTGTCCTCATCCATCTCCTTTGCATCCTACTGTCCTTGGCAAATGGTATTTGTTTTATTATAATCAGTATACATTTTTTGTTTTTCCTGGGCAATATTTCAACTCTCAGCTCTTTGTTAGCACTCCTCTGCTGTTAACATCTTTGACCAATTAGAAAGGTGAGCCAATACTGTTGTGTATTTGTTTTGACTAATACAAACAAATTTTATTTTATAATTTGCACACACAAATCCAGTTATTGTAAATGTTTCTTCAGTATTTCTGAGACAGAGGTGGAGACATGACAAAGTGTTGTGAGTATAAAAGGTCGTGGTAGGAAGAGGTTTTGGCCTTCTGGCAAGCTCTACCTAGTTATGAGATCAATTGTTTTTCTCCCAGGCAACCTTCCCTAAAACAAAACAAAATTAGGGGCAAGTATTAAAAGAAAAGTCCAAGGCAGGGAGCTAGAAGTAATAGCTCAGACCTCCAGCCAGGTACTGGCTAGTTATACCAATATGGAAGTTGGTTAAGTCTACAAAGAACAGATCCCCAAATCAGTGGCTAGAATAAGAAATAGGAATTAGAAAATCTTGAAATGGGGCACAAAAAGGAGCCTGACACAGAATAGACAATCCTTAATTGCCATTGTTTTTATAATCAAGATCTACGATGGGAGCACATACCAGTGGATAACCCACTGGGCTTCTGATGTTAAAGAGCAAGTAGATGTTAGCCAGGTGCAGAAAATACTTGGGTGCCATAGGGCTGGAAAGGGCAATCCAAGCCAAGAGGCAATGGTGCAAAGTTAGAGCTGTATGCAAGTCACAGCTGGAGCACAGGGTGTGAGGAGGGTCATGTTTATGCACAGGGCAGAGGCTGGATTATGAAAAGCTCAGTCCATCCTACTAACCCATAGATATTTGAAGTATGAGAGTAGTTGCTGAACAAAGAGGGAAACTTGTTCACAAATTTGAGGCATTATTATAAGAAGAAGGCTTAGGACAAAGTAGTCATGGGATTCTGATTTATTATTAATGAAGCTTTATTCTCAGATAAACACACATAAAGCCTCCTGCCCAGATAGTAAATGGTAGGCAGCTTTCAGCTTTCTGGCTCAGTAATTACTTAGATGGAATATCCCCAAGAATTTCCATTCTCAGGATTCTTTTATATAAAGTCAAAGAAGCTCCCTCCTGCCTCTCTGCTGACTTCATTATCTCCTCGGCAACTGCTGGCGGATCAGATTGACTCTGACTTGGGGTGGTATCTGTTTTATCATTCAAAGCTCTGCAGGATCAGTTTGGGCTTGGTAGGGGAGAAGATCCCTTTTCATCTTCAGGCTTTGCTTGATCTAATCAGATATTGAACTGTTCTGCCAGTTTTGCTTCAGGTATACAAATGCATTCTTCTCTCTTTTCACTCTTTCTTGATTGACATAGTTCAACTGCAAGTTTCCTGTTTTATTTTCCTTTTCAATCGAACAAGTTTTCCTCTTGGGCTTTATTAGTAGAGACTTGCAAATTTTACCCTTAAAATGCATGGGATGTGAAAGCCATTATAATATTTTGACCTGAAAAAGTACATTACAAAAGAACAATGTTAGATTTGTGCTTTAACATCATGATGTTGGCATAGTAGAGAATGAACTGAGGTGGGGGATTGCGATGAGGATTGGGTCTTGAAGCAGGGAAATCAGGTAAGAAACTGTAGCAGATAATTCATGTAGGATTCAGGTTGTGGCATTAGGATGGAGAGGAAGGAATGAACGTGAAGGATATACAGGAGGTAGAATGAACAAGACAAGGTGATGAATTCGCTTTGGGGAGTGAGTGACAGGGATCTGTCTGATTCCAGTGCCCCTGCTTTTAGACACTAAAATTTTGAGATGTGGAATAGATGGTAAGAAGAAAGCTGAATGTAGAGTTTTTTTCTCTTCTAAAGACCTCAATTCCCTTATCTTTTAAATAAGATTGAATAGTACCTACCCCATTGTAATATTACAAAGATAAATTGAGATACTGCAGGGGAAACCCTTAGCACACCATTTGACACATAATAAACATAAGTCTTCAATGCACAGTGGTAGCTAATAACAGTAGTTTACCAAGGTATTTATTGAAGTAAATAGAAAATTTAGTGATTTATGATTAGATTTTTAACTAGCTAAATCGCCCCTAGTTTTGCCTGTAATGTCAGGAAAATATGCATTATCTAGTTATATATGTTTGTGCTAGCTGAAGATTTTCAGGGTAAGGTTTATGGGATGTGTTCCAGTTTCTCACTTTGCTTGCTTTAACACCCTCCAGCTTCTTATGAGTGAACATTTAGGGTGTACGAAACGGCCTCCATGAGAGATAATGTTTGCATGAGGGGTTTGTGAATAAATTCTTCTGCTCAGTGAGGCAGAGGATGCCTCCCGCTGCTGGAACTGGCTAACTAGTGAAAGTGTGGGCTTCTGGGTTTTCTGCCTTTAATCTCTTTATAACTACATTTTTTGATGAAAATGAAAAATGTTCAGTAAATACAGTCTTTTAATTTTGATTATTCTGCCTGTCTACTGGGCATATTGTGAGGGATTAAATAAGATTTGAGGACCTGTAATATATTAAAAAATAATAAGATGATTTTTTCTACTACAGATGCTATGCATGGGTTTAGTTACCTTTCTGTTCATAAGAGAACAGAGAGTTCTGTAACAATTTTAGTGCTTGCTATTTAATTTTTTTAAGGAAGCATTTGTCTCCCTGCAGAGCTTAAGATTATAAGTAGAGAACTTTTGATCCAACCTTTTTAAAGCTCATGAACTCATGAACTCATGAACTGCCATCATTCACTTCTTCAATTCTCAAAGAAAGACGGCTGAAGATTGTATATTGATATATGATAATTAACACAGTTATTTCAAACTTGACAATCATGTTTATTTACAAAAATATTAATACTGGCATGTATTGGCACCTATATTTTATTTATACTTTAACTTCTTAAGTGCGTTAAAAGGCTGCCTGACTTTTTGATGTGGCCTGTGAATATTGAGTACTGAAAAGCCATGGGTGTTCTTCCAATTATAGAAACTCATTTTGGAGATAGATCAGAGAATAATTTCAAGTGTATAATTTCCTCAAGTGAAATGAGGCATCCTAACATGCCTTCAAATAGATTCCGGGAAATGTTGGAATTGGTGATTTTTTCCCTGATAAAGGTAGTGTTATTATTTACAGTTAATAGTTGACTGGAATTTTAATATTTCAACCAGTAAAGTAGGTTAGCCAACACGTCTTATTCATACCTTTGAATTATCTGAGGTTATTAACACAGGACTAGCATAGCTTTATGTAGGAAGAAAACATTCCAGGAAAATCAACTCAGAGTATTTTATTTTGAGAAAAACAAATAAGTACAATTTACTTCTTTCCTATTCACAGTAAAATGCCCTTTGTGACATGGAATGCAGTTTTGAATTCTAACATTTCTGTTTCCTCTTTTTTACTCATTTTACAGAAATGCTTGTATATACCACTAAAATCTATGACTAGTAGAATAAATTGCATAGAAACACATATATATTTTTTTCTCTAGACTTAGTGTTTTGCTTTTCAACAAAAGTGTCCAAGTTTATGCTGAAAAATGTAAACTTTATACATAATTACTTGACTGGCTGAAAATACACTCAGGGTTAAGTTCAGGGTGAATTACCTCAATTAGAATGATGCCAAATGGACAGTAAACCCTGGAGATATCAATATTTCTAGGAAGAATTTAGAGAGTGACTGAGGGGGAACAATTACTTTATACAGAGAAATCTGGAAAGATACTACATTCTCAAAAAGAGAAATATTCTTTTGGAAAGTTAATCCTTACTTTTAAGTATTTGTATACATGATTCACTGATCATTCAGCACGATGCCTGTATGCTGCAAGTTTGTATAATGCCTTCTGAGTCATCAAAGAAATACTAAATTATGTGTACTGTGGAGAAATTTGTGCTTTTATTTATATATTTACACCCTGGGTCTTTTAAATTAAATTTATTTAAGAATTTAATGTGATGTAAAAAAATAGATACAGTAAGTCAATAATAAAATATAAATAGAATTGGAAAGTCAGGGTTAAAAGGAAAAGTAAGCAGACATGCTTAACATGAAGGCAAACACAGTGGCTGTAGTTGAGATCCGTGTCTGTCTGTCAGCTTTCTGAAAGCCCAGGTGAAAAGGAAGCACAGTCATCTATATAATTATAATGTTAGGAGAGCAGACATTCTAATTTTTCAAAGGGAGCGAAATTCTAATGTATCTGTTTCAAGTGGGATTTCATATCTACTACTCTAAGCTATCGAGGGACATATCTTCAATATTATTTTTCACAAAATGTATAGAGCGGTTTCTTATGGTGTTTTTCAATACATATAGTTAAAATATACCTAAGTGGAGAATAATATACCAGGGCTTTATATAATGCAAGCTGGCACATTTTGGTGGTCTGGACATGAATTAAAGTACTTAGATGTCAATTAATTTCATTTCTTTTAAATAATCTGCAGATATTTCTCTTTTGGAGGGATTCTTGATAGAGAAACATAAAGTATAATTTTATGAATTTTGACAACAAACTTGAGGACTAAAATGGTCTTGTTTGAAGGATTATCTATGTGCTTTTTAAACTAAATGAGGCAGGAATAAGACTGATATTTTGCTATAAAAATCAAGCAGTCTAACTAGGACCTTTGCTTTGAATAAAGTATACTTGCCCACTTCAGCATGGAGATAAACTTCAGGGCCCAGGGATATGGCAGAAAGCCAAGCCCCAACTATGTGGCTTACTAATACAATCCCATATTTACTCTTCTGGTGGACCCAGAAGCCTTTTTGTCACTGGGATCCAAAACTATTCACAATAACCTTGATTGTCTTAATATTTTATTGCATTTTCTAGGTTTTTTTTTAAGTTAAAAAGCAATGTAATTTTCAAAGAAACATGGACAAAATCAGCACAATCTGAAAAAGGATCATTGCGACGATGAAGTGTATATATTTGGAAAACTTGAAGGAACTAGGAATATTTAGCTTGGAGAGGAAAATGGTTAAATGTCAAGTGATGATTCTTCAGGCATGACTCTCTACCTTATGGAAAAGGGAAGGGCTGAGAGCAGAGCTAGAACCAGGACATCCTTGTTAAGAAGGCAGTTTCTAACAAGGGAATGCTTGTTAAGAATCAGTGTTGTTCTGGTCTGGACAGGACTGACTAGTGAGGCAGGGAGTTTCTCTTATTAGAGGTGCAATTTCATTGATTGCTTTCCTCTCTGTGTATGAGCCAGACTTTCTTGTTCCTTTGCATGTCTTATGATTTTTTTTTTCTTTTTTTGGTAGAGAACGGGACATTTTAAATATAACATGACAACTCTGGAAATCAAATTCTTCCACCTCTCCAAAGTTTGTTGTTATTTATTTCTTGGTTTGATGACTTTTCTAAATTAATTCTGTAAAGTCTGTGTTCTTTGTCATATGTGGCCACTGAAGTCTCTGCTCAGTTATCCCTAGTGGTTAGTTAATGAGTGAACAGAGATTTCCTTAGATGTCTGGAAGCAGTGAGTCTCTCACCCTTTACCAAGGGTGCACAGAACTTCAAGGTTAGCCAGAGGCGAGCTCTAGGATCTTCTCAGTTCTTTCCTGGGCCTATGCGCAACCCCTGGACGTAAGCACTGCCCTACTTATGTGTGTAACTTTCTAGATCCCCACAAATGTCAGAATTTTGCCAAGCCCCATTGTGTACAACTGTTACCCGCAGCCTCAGGCAGCCTCGCATTCAATAGCTGCCTCTGACTGCCTTTGGTTAACCCCTCCGGGGGAAAAGACTATTCCCCCTAGTTGAGCTCCAACATCAGGTCAAATAAAGACAAACTTGTAAGTGGGATCTTCCAGGGAATCCCCAGACCTGACAAATAATGACAGTCCCCTAGAAATGGAGCTTTGAAAGAGCTTAAACCTCATTCCGCCCCCTTTGGTGGCTGCCAGGTTGTTGGCTCTCACGGAATTGCAGGCTGTTGGTTTTTCAAGGCTACTGCAGAGCTGGGGAGTGGGGATGGGAATAGGACAAATTAAAATGCCACAGAGATTGCTCTTCTTCCTGAGATTCAGATGTTTTTGACGAATAAACACTCCTCAGATTGCTGCAAGTCTGGTTAATTTCCTGAATTCTGAAAAAGTTGGTTCTAACAGTTGTTGCCAGTGCTTTCATTGCTTACGTGGAGCAGAGACTCTTTGGAGGTCCTTCTTACGCCAGTGTTGCTGATGTCACTCTAGAAGTGCTTTTTTACCATGTGAAAGATAAAAAGTTGAATTCATAACTTCCAAGGCCCGCCGCTCCTCTAGAACAGCCAATGTTGACTAATAGGTCTCATTCACAAACCATCCCAGAGGATATAATTTACTGTACCATTTTTAAAATAAATGTGAGTGACCTGAAACAGACTTTTCACAATGCCAAAATATGAAATACAATAAACTGTACTAAGTTATCAATTTCTGCTTTGTTTTGTGCACAGATTTAAAAAAGAAATATTACCTTTCCTGCACAGTTTCTCAGCTTAAAATGAGGTAGTCTAAGGGAGTAAAATTTAAGGTAAAATTTAAGCCCCAGAGACTATCAAAAAGGTACAAATGAAATGATAATTGATAGTGTTTTGCAGGGTTGAATCATCAGCATATATATTTTATGAATGGTTCACCTTTTTCTGTACTTTGTTATTAACTACAGTCGCCATGTTGTACAATAGATCTCTTGAACTTATTCCTCCTATCTAACTGGAATTTTGTATCATTGAATGGTTTACTTTTAATTTTGAAATCTGTTATAATTATTATTACCCAAGTATCGACATGTTCATTCTAATTCTTTATTCATTAGAGATACATTTTTGTAGTAAGTCCTGAGAACATAGCTAAGGAATCAGCTCAACATGATTCAAGGCTGTTTTATATCAATGTCTTGAAAGCAGAGATGTGAGGGTATAGTGCCACATTATTTGACAATGATGTTAAATGAAGTGTCCGTGTAAATTAATTTTGCAGATGTCTAAAGCCAAACCTTTTTAATTTAAT
>CAUYSK010093099.1:0-60879 GCA_963575035.1 Avahi laniger
CTTGTAGTCCCAGCTACTTGGGAGGCTGAGACAGTAGGATTGCTGGAGCCCAGGAGTTTGAGGTTGCTGTGAGCTAGGCTGATGCCACAGCACTCATCCCAGGCAAGAGAGTGAGACTCTGTCTCAAAAAAAAAAAAAAAATTGAAAAAGAATCATAAGGAAAAGTATTTATTGCTAGAAAAACATCTTTTAGTTGGAGGGATGTAAGTGAAATAAGTACAAATTTTGGTTAACCACACGGGACACACATTGAAAATTCAGCAACACTGTATATATACAAGGCTGCTATGACCCGTGGGAAACAATATTGCCCAAGCTGACTCAATTGGGCTCAAGCAAAGCAGGTCAATTAGGTTGTTCTCTACTCAAAAACTATTTATTAAAAAAAAAAACAAAAGAACACCAACAAGAAAACTGGTTTACTATAAATTCTTTCTGATCATTCTCTTTGGGAGCCCACATTTTCACACTGTATCAGGGACACATTTTAATGGTTTGTCTATTTTTTTAGGAAAAACAGCAGTATATTTAAAACCTACTTGCTGGGACCGAATTGTAACTTCTCAATTTGGCAATCTGTGGCATTTGAACCAGGAATCTTGAGCTCTACCCAGGACGATTTGAATATATGCAAAAAGAAAAGATGTACATTTTATTTGATGGAACTAAAAGGTACGTTACCTGCCCCTTGTTTGATGACAGGAGCGGATGGAGGCGGTGGCTTCTTGGGTCTCTGAAAAATTAATCAAAATTATACCACGTGAGATTGCTGGCAAGCCTGTCCTCTCACAAAAGGACCACAGACATTGTTTTCTGTGTGCCGTTTGGACAATTTAGAGAACCTCTCCAAAAATTGAGCAATTCTCTCTCCAGGGACGTCAGTTTTTGGCACCTCTAAACAAACACTAAAATAAATTCAGTCGGCAAAACAAAACTCCAATCGACAAATGAAACGCCATTTCCCTCTTTCTAAATTTGTAACAGCTTTCTGGAAAAGCACGGCTCAGCAAAAATGGCCTGAAACCAGCAAGCACAATGGTACTCCTACGCTGAAGCTGCATTTGCAATTAAGATTTAATCTGCTGAATAACCATGCAATTCGAAAAGAGTCACTGTGAAGACTCAAAATCAAATCTGCTCTGGACGTGGGACCTTTAGCAAAATGCAGCCCGAGGACCCACTGAGGCCAGGTTAGATTCCAAGCCTTCTGCCCTTTTCTGCGCTGAGGCAGGCAGCCCATTGGTGAGACCCCCAATGGACTAGCTATACCCAGTCACACGTGAAAAGCTGGAATGGAGGTTTTTTTGAGTATCTGCTGCTATTTGTTTTTCTCACACACTGTCACTCTGCAGGTGACGGAGGCAGCAATGCAATCGATGGCATTCATCCCTGAACCGGGTCCAGGGTAGCCAGGCATTTCCTTGTCACCCAGGATTGACCATAAGAGGGAGATGCTCAGGGTGGACTTGGCGAACGATTCAGTGGCCAGAGAATCCAGCCAGGGCACCATTCTTGGGCAGCTGTGTTAAGCGGAAAAAGGGCCCCAGGGAAAGTGGAGAACCACCTCAACATCAAAATTATCAAGGAAAGATGGGGATGGGGAGGGTTTGAGCATAAGATCGATGTCACTGCCAATACTTCTCACACTCTCTGGGCATCATATACCTGCGATCTTAAAAAGCTCCACGGAGTCTCTTTGGCTTTCTGAAAATGTATTACTGTGACATCACCGTTACCGCAGGCACCAGTAAAAGCACCTGCCCATCACCAGCTCTCACCCACCAGTGCCCGATGCAGCACTGGGGCATGGGAAGAAATGGTTTTAAGTAAACCCAGAGAATATTAGACCTACATGGAACTTCCTCAGGGGGCATTGCAGAATGGAGGTCCTGGATTCAGCAGCATTTCAGTTCTGCTTTTACTAGCTGGATCATTCAGCCAAGTTACTCTAAGCAGGCAGTACAGCATGGTGGCAAGAGGTGGGGTTCCAGAGTCTGTTACTATAAATCCTGGCTCTTTCCATCATTAGCTGTGACACTGTGCAAGTGATCTCACCTAGGTGAACCTTCTCATCTATAAATATTAATAACACTACCCCCCCCTTAGGAAGTGGTTTTACAAGCAGAAGGAGTCAGTAAGCACTGACTTGTTTAACCCATGTGACAACTCTATGAGGGAGTGATATTATTACGCCCATTTTACAGATGCAATAATTGAGGCTTTGGGAGATGAAGCTATTTCCCAAGGTTACCAGGCTATTAAATGGTGGGGGCAGAGTGACTGGGAGTCAAGCCCAGGGCTGTCTGACCAACAGGCAGACTCTTAACCACCCTAAAGAGTCCATCCTGCCAGAGAATATCCACAAGACAAACCATCACATGGCCATGAAACCACACGAGGAGTTTATAAAAGCGCAGGGAACTGTATTATGTTAAAGTTGGGGAAAAAAACGGGTATCAAATTGCAGCTACAGTATGAGCTCAACTATGCTACAACATATAGAGAAAGAGACTGGGAAAAAAGGCATTTAAAGCGGTGATCTCTGATTATGGGTGCATACACGTGTGTATGTTTGTTTCCTTCTTAATGTTTTTCTGTATTATCTGAGTCCAGACAAATATACTTTATTATAACCAAGAAAGCAAGCTTCCCTGAGGGTCACCTGCCCTATATACAGGTGTGCCACAGAAAGACCTGTTTCTGGCTCATGGTTTCACACTATTCTTTCCTCTTTTGTCAGCCCCTTCTAGCTTCTCCACCCAAACCTTCCTTTTTCTTCCTTCTGTTTTTGTGTAAATGAGACTGAGGACAGTTGTGTACTGAAACTCTGCCAATTAACCTTCCTTTACCTGAGAATCAGAGAACAGGCATCCCTCCCAGATATCGTGGTTCCAGACCACCGCAATGAAGCGATCGCAATAAAGCAAGTGACAGACTTTTTTTTGGGGGGGTTCCCAGTGCACATAAATGTTTATACTATACTGTCATCTATTAAGTGTGCAATAATAGTATTTTTGTCTAAAAAAGAGTACATAATTGAAATATACTTTATTGCTAAAAAATGCTAAGGATCATCTGAGTGTTCAGCGAGTTGGAATCCTATTGCCAGCGGAGGGTCTTGCGTTGATGTGGTCGGCTGCCGACCGGTCAGGGCAGTGGTTGCTGAAGGCTGGGGTGGCTGTGGCAATTTCTTAAAATAGGACAACAGTGAAGTTTGCCGCATCGATTGACTTCCTTTCACAAAAGATTTCTCTGTGGCACACGATGCTGTCGGATAGCATTTTACCCACAGTAGAACTTCTTTCAAAATTGGAGTCAATCCTCTCAAATCCTGACACTGCTTTTATCAACTTTTTCCCTTGAGCACTTGGAAGCCAGTGCAGGCTTCTTAATTGGCCTAATTTCAATATTGTTGTGTCTCGGGGAGTAGGGAGGCCTGAGGAGAGGGCGAGAGACAGGGAATGGCCAGTCAGTGAGGCAGTCAGAACACACACAGCGCTGTTCAATTAAGTTCGTCTTATATGGGTGCCGTTCATGGCACTCCCAAAGCAACTACCACGGGAACAAAGATCACTGATCACAGATCCCCGTAGCAGATATAATAATAAAGTATGAAATATTGTGCAAGTTACACAGGGACACAAAGTGAGCACATATTGCTGGAAAAAACGGCACCGATAGATTTGTTCCACGTGGTGTTGCCACAAACCCTCAATTTGTAAAAAACACAGGCTCTACGAAGCACAATCAAGTGCAGTGCAGTGAAACGAAGTATGCTTGTAATTTCTTATTCACGAAACCGCCAACACCCTGTGGCCTTATTCTTCCCAGCCAAGTCCCAACAACGCCTACCCCTGGGTGTCTTCCTCACTCCTTGCTGGTTTGAAAATTTCTATAACCAACTGCACATGAGTTCCCTCTCACTGAGGCCGTTACCCCAGTGACCTTGCCTCAAAACCACAGGGCCCCAAATTTTTAAAAGACAATTACAAGTCATCATATTTTCCAAGATTCCAGGGCAAAGAAAAAAAAATCCTGTTGTGTCAGATTCAGCATGTAGCAGACACATGAAATGCGACAGAGCAGAGGGGCACCGGGGGAGGAGAAGGGAATGAGCGATGTCGCGCTAACAGACAGCGTATGCAAAGTGTGGTCACAACAAGCGTGTGTGTGAACATGGCAAAGGGCGGAGACAGAAGTGTGAATTTTTGTTCGGAACTCTGGCAGTTGTGAAGACAGTTGGGGCAGTTTGGGAAGGAAGGAACAGTTTGGGAGCTGTCTGTCTTGCGTCTACCATGCTTGAGCAATGCTGGCCAGGTGCCTGCTTTGCTTATCAGCTGAGCGAGTCACAGGTTTGCCTCTCATTTTTTGTTTTTCCTTTACCGACTTCACTTTCTCTGGTTCCATCAAACTTAACCAGACTTTATGCCTCCTCCGATGAGAAAAGAGGCTGCATTTTCAAAGAGGATGTCTTTTAAGGTAATTCTGAACAAAATTCAGGGCTAAGGTTCCATGTAGCTCTGAACTGCCCCCACTCCCACCCCAGTGATTCATAAAGTATTACACATGGGCCTACAGTTGTTTTTTTTTAATGCAACAGGAAGACAGGGAAGTGAGAACTGAGAAGGCGGAGTAGCAAAATGTGACAGTAAAAAATTCATCGCAAGAGGTCACGATTCTCAACTAAAAAGACGTGAGCAGATCATTCAGTTGATTTCCCTCCACATGTCCGGTTGTGACTGGATAAAGGAAATGGAGCTGGGGGTCTTCCGGGTTAAACAGTAGGTCAAGGTTTCCTCTGCAAAATTTAATAGCAATAAAGTCTTAACTCGCCCCTGTATGATGCACAGACAGAAACATCCTTTCAACTCAGGCAAGCGTTTTATAATAAGTGCTGATTTTTTAGAGGCACTTGTCCTATTTATTCCTTTATCCCTCCCCTTCCACGGTGAAAGTAAAATCTCCAGCTCCAAACTCAGGTGGCTTCAGCCTGCTCAATTCACAGATAAGCGCTAAGCAAACCAGTGGATGTCAGAGCTACAAGTGATCATAAGAGTCCCCTTTGCAGCTGAGAACACTGAGGCCCGGAGGGGCTGTGTCACCAACTAGTTTGTAGCCAGAGGGAGTCCAAAACTCACATTTCTCAACATCCAGACTGTGGGAATTCATTTAAAAAAAGCCAACATAAAAATGTTGATAACAAAATCAACGAGCAAACATCTGATTTCTGATAGAGTCCAATGCCTTCCATGGTCTTCATGTATGCAGGACACATAGGCCTAAGCATGTGCGTGTCCATGTCCGGCTGTGTGTGGAGCTGTTGGTTTCAATGGATATATTAGCTAGATTTGATTTTCCTCTTTACACTGCCAGGAAGGAAATATATCTGAATGTTACGGAATGAGGATGGCAGGAAGACGAGCTTTCCGGATTTCAGAACTGATTCTGTCCTTTGTTTGGCAAGACTGGCCAGTCCCAAGAAAAAGAGCTCATCAGGGGGCTCAGCTGTTCTCCTGGCAGGAATTCGGATTTGCCCCTTTGCCTCTTGAGCCAGTTGCCTTCAGAGCTCTGGCCCCAGAGATGTGATTTGTTGAAAAATAACCAGAGGAGTGTACCCCGATGGCAGAGTACCCCTTGGGGCGCTTTGTCAGAGGAATATGGTAAGGTTCTGGAATCAAATCTCAGCTTGATTTTTAGCAGCTCTGGACCTGAGGAAGCTCTCCTCCATGCATTCGGCTAAGTTCTCTGGAGGTGTCTGTGTGTAAGGCTGGAGAGGGGACACAAATGGACAGTTCCTAACTAAGGCACAGCTCTAGAAACACAAGGGGATCTCCGCTCTGCCCTTTTATCCCTTGCCCCAGGAGACCAGCCACGCCTTCAAAATGCACAGCTGAAGCTATGCTCTGGGTGATAATATGTCTGGCCCTCTGTACCCTGCAGAGTCCTCAGCAACTGCCTGCACTGTCAGCTGCACAGGAGATCCCAGGGAATTGCTGTGTAACCTGCTCTTGGAAGGGTCTCTCTCTAGTTTCCTCCCTCAGCCTCTGGCCTCGTGGCCTACATCCATGGTCTCCCTCCTGGCTGGGCCCATGCAGACTGATGGCCTATTTGGGTGGTCAGCCAGGCCTTGGCATCCGGCTTCTCCCTAACATGCTCTCTCAGTTCACCCACTTGGCTCACCTCTTCACTCCATTCACGCCACCCTGGAAGCGATGCCTCGATTCCATACTCAGACCCCACAGCTGGATGGAAGGACCTGGGACCCCTTTTTTCTGGGAAGTGAAATCTGACAGGAGCCCAGCTTCCCCTGCCCCTCCCTCCACTCTTCTTCCTCTTTTGTAGAAGACAGAGCTGTAAGCAGGAAAGGAGGGACAGAAGGAAGAGAAGGTGTATCCTGGCACCAAACAACCAAAGGACAAAGGATTTCTGACTGCCAACCATGTACCATGCATGCTGTTAGCTTCTGTGAATGAGACATTTCTCACTGCTGGAGAAGGGAGAGGAAATGCCACCTAGGTGGCTTTGAGGAAGCCTGTTGGGGCTACATCAATAGGCTGCACTTGGGTGACATTAATGCCTTAACAAGCCCAATTCCTTTGCACGTGAAACCACCGAGGAAACTAAACATACCAAGACGAATAATGTTGTAGGTGAATTGTTTTCCATAAGGCTGATTATTAGAAGCACATATTTATTTCTTCTAGAAGACTAAAAAAAAAAAAAAACCAGGGAAATAATTTACTGGGCATTTTTATAAACTATAATAGTTGTCAAAAGGCTAAAGGATATGACAAGGAACAAAGAAAATTTTGGTTGAGTTCCATAAATTTTTGGATTTTATGAACTCAGTTGTCAGAAGATAGGGGCTAAGGTAAGGGGCCTCCTAAGAACTTGGTGAAGAGGAGGTAGTTAAACTAGTTAAACCAGCAAAATTCACCTACAGCAGATTAGCTATTGTGGGAATCAAGCAAGGGATTTCTTTTTCTATAAATTTTGGAACTTGCAAAACTTCTGCTGAGTGATCTAGAACAATCTTAAGAGGCTGGGTTGGCAGGATTATTACTGAAAAAATGGGAAATCTAATTGATTGTATCACAATGTGTCTGGAGACTGATGTGACTAGGAAGAGTCTGGAACAGGTCAGTCATGGAAACAAAGAAAAATGGACAGTTGCTGAGGCCAATGGTACCGTGTTCCTGCAAGCATTATCTGGGCTTAGCTAAGTTCAACGCATGGCTCCCTTGGCAAACCAACCCCTTTGGGGCATGAGGGGGCCTAAAGAGATACCTGCAACACACTTTGTAAGGACAGGAAATTCCTCTTGTTTTGATTCCTTGCTCTCCCAGCAAACATGGGATAAGTGTGGTTTCTGGTGAAATCTGGCTTCTAAGGAATCAAGCCCCCAGGGGGCAAATGCTTGGGGCAGGCAGGCCCATGCATTCCGGATCAGCTGGCATCTGAGTCTTGTTGCAATTAGTAAGCCAGCAGCCTGCTACCCAGGTAAGTCTCTGTGCATTGGCAAAGGCAAGCCTGCATCACAGTCACAGGGACATCTTCAAGGGCAGGTTTCTGAGTCCCTGAGGCTGAGAGCCAGACCCTATACTGTGGAGCATTCACTAGGGAAACGCCTATGGGAATCTTAGCAATGTCCCCGTTCTTGACATGGCACAAACTCTGAAGAGCCCTCCCAATCAAAGCATGGTAGATCAGTAACGCCTTCTTCTGACAATTTGAATGGCTTCTCTTAAAAGAACCAGAGCCCGAGACTTTCTTAAAACACCATCTTTCAGAAACACTATTTTTCAGAATCCCTATTCTAATTTTTTTCTTTCTGTTAATGATAGTTGTTTCTGATGATCTTTAGAGTCCAAGTTCCCCGTTATCCTTCAGTAACAATGACAGAGCACACACGTTGCTTCATTAGAGCTCTCAGAATATTTAATCTTTCCATCCAGCTATTCAATTTTACTGTCAAGCCTCAAAATAAATAGACAGCCATTGAATCTTGGTTCTCTTATAAATAGCTTACATAATTGCTCTAAAATATGCACCAAGAGATCAACGGATGCTTTCCTGGAATATCTTGAGGAAAAGCCCCAAAGCGTTTGTCACCGTGGTGAGAGAGAATCCACTAAGCACTCACAGAAAGGAAGATGGCCAGGAATTTCAAAAGGCCTTGTGGTCACCACTTGAATTCAACCCCAGCAAAAAAATACACCAGCCTCATCAGAATGCTCTGGTGATGCCTTCTAAGTCAAGAGGCCTGCTGCTGAATAAATCCTGTTTGCTTCTGTCTACCCTAATCATCACAGATCATCCTCTTTTCTGGGTGAATGACTGCAACCCCAGTCACTGGCAAGAGAAGATGACATCTGCTGAAACTGGTGGCAGAATGTTTCAGACTCTGTCATTCACATAGTGCCTTCGTGTTAATGATTCTAATCATCTTTATACTGTCAACTCAGCAGATAACAGCCCCGTCTCCAGTCACATTGCCACCAATTCACCAGTACTCTAGGTGTAGCAACAAAGGCTGGTATAACAACCAATGCAAAGCTGGTTGGCTGGTTTTATAGGCCAGAGGGGATGAAAAAGGATTTTAGACTTTGAATTTCTCAAAGCTAAGTGCTACATTATACAATCACTTTTCAGCTGTCGGTATTACTTTATCTGACAGGTATGACTATTGTTTCCCTAAAATTGGGTTTTCTGCTTCATAGGGACAATGTTAAAAGACTTATCAAAGAGATGGTGGCTGTTTGTCTGCGGTTTGAGAGATGCCCCTGGGGGCCCCAAAGAGCATTCATGCCCCAACGAGCAAGCCAAGCCAAGTCCACTCATCACTGACAACTTCACTCTCCCGATGGAAGTGCTTCCCTTAATAGCTTATGTAACACAGAGCTTCTAGAAAAGTACACTATGGAGAATCTCTTGCCTGAATGAATTTATTGCCCCACAAAAGTAAGACCAGGAACTAGAAGGCAGGGTGCCACAGTGGAGGCAACTGCGGTTTTGCTCATTTGTTAAAAGAATGATCCAGATTTTCCCCCAGCTTTCAAAGCCCTGCTGCCTATCACCACAAAAATGAAAATTATATGAGGTAATACATATGTTAGTTAGCTAGATGTAGTCAATGCACAATGCATATACACTTCAAAGTATCATGTTGTGCTCAGTAAATACATGCAATTTTTAAAAAACCATACTGTCTCATTCAGAATCAATAAGGTGGCAAATGTCTAAGAGGATGGCTACTTTCTAAGATTCCCTGGCTAAAAACAGAGGAGTCACCATGTCTTGGTGTCCAAACACTTCAGGACATCACCAGCTTTTACCAGCCTCCCAAAGATAAGTGAGAAGGGTGAAAGAGGCAGTCGGGATGGCCCCCTTGCCTCCTCTCACTTGGAGATGCCTGTACCAGGTATCCTTTCAGAAAGGTCTGGCAGGTCTCTACAGCCCTAAACACCAGTCCTGCTGCCTAACTCTAAGCCCACAAGAGCAGCAACTGTGTGTGCGCTTCACTTCCAACCAACCAGCACAGTGGCCAGCCCAGAGAAGGGACTCAATGAATACTGAGTGAATGAATGAATGAAAATACAACACCATTGTCAGGCAGCAGATCCAGAAAAAATATGAGAAATAATATGAAGATTATGCCATTCTCTGCTCGCATGTCTCTACAAGAGTATTTTAAAAATCCCTAGATTTTTTTTTAATGGCTACTCAAAGTTTTTAGATGCATTTGGATTCCCAGGGAAGT
Source organism: Avahi laniger (assembly GCA_963575035.1). NCBI lineage: Eukaryota > Metazoa > Chordata > Mammalia > Primates > Indriidae > Avahi > Avahi laniger. Next base: position 9,761 of record CAUYSK010093099.1, read on the forward strand.
TCACCAAGGCATCACGATAACTGTGTTGATTTAATGAGCTGAAGCAAAAAGAACCAGAGTCAGCCCTCTATCATCACTTCACAGTTTCAGCTGGAGCCTTCCCCTATTGTGGTGATATAATAGTAATTATGAAGACCGTGATAGTTAACCTGTATGGAGCATTTACCAACCACCAGGCATTGTGCTTAAGAATTTATGTGCATCATCATAGTAAATAGTCTCAACAGTTCAACAAGGTAGGTACAATTATTCACAATTTTATAGATGAGAATATTGAGGCTTAGAGACAGTCAGTGACTTGGCTTTGGCTACAGAACAAGTAAGTGACAGAGTCAGGATTCGAACCCAGGTCTATCTGATGCTACAGCCTAGAGTCATGACCACTATACTCTACGTTTGCCAAACCTCATTCCTGTGTCCTATTATTTCAAAACATTTCCAGTCATTACTAAGTGTTTGGTGTCTATTTTTCTAAGTGACTAATTTTGTCAAATTAGTCCACCATTGCTATAGTCATCACTGAAAACATTTCAAGCAGTTTTGCTTGGTGGAAAATTTCCTTATTGAATGATGAGCTCTTCTCTGTGATCTGAATTTATTTTCCTCCTAAAATACAGGAGGGGGACTGGCAGGTGGGGCTGTCATCACTTAGATACCCGCTTCCTGCTCCTATACTCGCACTTCTCAAACTGTAACATGCAAACAGATCACCTGAGAATCTTGTTAAAATGCAGATTCCAAAGCACCAGGTCTGGGGTGGGGCCTGAGCATTTCTAACAAGCTCTCAGGTGATGCTGATAGTGCTGGTCCATGGACCACACTTTGAGTATCAAGGTTCTAGAAAACATTAGGAAGCAGAATCCAGATTCTTCAGAATCCAAACTCAGACACCAAGACAGAGTAACAGGTGTGGAACAGAACATCCTTCACCTAAACAATACAAGAAAGAGATCAAAAAGCCTAAAAAAGTATGGCCTTAGCCTTCAGATCAACCTAACAGTCTATGGGGCTTAATCTTGGCAGGTGCCAACACCATCTAGCTTCTTAAACAACTACATCTGTTCATCTAAGTACCACACACATCATTAAATGCTAGCCCAGTATCCTTGGTAACCAAGCCACCAGCATTGTAGCTATCCTTCCCGCACCTCAGCCCTACCCGAATGGTGATGTGTCAAGGTCAGCTTCAGCATCGTCTAGTAACAGAGCCTCCAGGCATGAAGAGGGCCCAGACTGGGAAAGGTGGGCAGAAGTCATGCAAAAGCCTGAGCAAAGAGCCCTGAAGTGCAGAACAGGATGGATAAGACTAAATCACCATCCCCTTATGTTATAAAGTGCTGCTAACTTTTCAACATTTCTTACTACATCATTAGCAGGAAAAGAATATACCTGGAGTGAGGTAAGCGAGGCTGGACTGACTCATTTCAACAGCATCATTAAATGGGTTCCCATAAAGAGAGAACCCAGATGAGAGGTGAGTATATAGAGATATATGGATGTGTGTTGACACGCACATATGCAAATACAATGTAGAAAGATTAGCAGGCCTCGCTCTGCATCTGCAGCCTTACAATGTGCTTTCCAGCCACTTCCACAACATTGGCTACTTTACCAACCCCAAGAACCATGCTATGTGGGATGCAGGCAGTTCACCTACCAACATAGCACTCAAGGGTCTCACGGTTTATTTGGGCGCTCAAATATGCCAGGTACTGCACCAAGTGCATTACACACATTACTTTGCTTATATATGCAACAACTCTAGTATAGGTATCACGTTCACCAGCTGACAGACGAGTCCTGTAATGAACTTGTTATAGGGTCAGGGCAGCCAAGGACTCAACCCCAGTCCACCGAACATTCGAATGCCAGCGCTCTTCAAGATTACACCAAACTTCCCCCATCCCTCATGCCCCATCCCAAACCCCATCATGGAAGCCACAATTCTGACAGCGTGTGGGGCACTGAGGTCGAAGCCAGGGAGACTTACATTCCCCTCCTTTTCAAAGTCTGGTGGAAGTAACTTCACGAAGTTATCAGGGAACACTCCTCGTCTGCCGTTGAGCTCTCCTTCCCACCAGCCTACATCGATGCAGTCCTAGGAAATAGGAACACAGAGAGTGAGAGATGGGGGCAACCACCCTCCAAGAGAGGTCTGACTTCCCTTTCGAGAGAACAGAGGCCCTTTCCTTGAGGCTGGAATCAATGAGACAATGGTTACTAAGTCAGCACCAACTCCGAAGTCAGAGGGGAGAACAAAAGCTGACGTTAGCTAGGGCTGCAGGCTGGGACTTGACACCCCGTGCCACTTTTACATGCCCTGGATCAGTAAGGTCTTCTTTTCTCCTCTTGAAAGATGGAGGAGTATGTATTTTCTTCATTTTAATTTTACGAAATAAAAGTATTTAACTGCAAACGGGGCTTAGAAAATATCACATGCACAAATGTCCTCTGTGATTAGCCTGTCACAAAGCCTGTCAAAATTAAAAAGGGCTTTGCAGCAGTCAGCCAAGCATAAGAAAAAATCACACCTTATGCAAGCTCATTAATGTGCTGCTCTCCTTCACCTTCGCCTTTCCATGTTGACGGGACACAGTTGTCATCATGAAAAGCCCTTCCTTCACCTTACAGCACTCGATGTTTGCTTACCAAATGAATGAATAAATCTATTTGTTCTTCCAGAGCAAACATGCTTCCCTTGGAAACATCTCTATTCTGCCCATGCATTAAATGTTTATTGAGTACCTACTCTGTGCAGTGCACTGAGCCAGGGGCTAGGGAGAGGGCAGCAGGCAACACCAGCAAGAGCCTGGCCTTTGCCATGAGTCCAGTGGCTTTGTGGTGTTCCTGGGCATTCAACCTCGGGCCACAAAACCTCTTCTAGTTTTTCCCATTTTCGATCGGTTGGAAGTCCAATTTTCTGTAGTTTTATAATCCATCTAGCATTGGTCCTCTGGGTCCAAATCCACTTCTACCACCCGATCCAGGACTTGCCTGGCCTACTGTAAACTTCCTCACTTGGGTATCCCTCCCTGCCTGCTGTACGTACAACATACACATTGGTGTCAAATATGGTGTCCTTGAATAAAAGCCTGATCCTCAGACTTATGATCAATAACTTCCAGTTGAAGTCCAAAATGAGCAAAGGCTTTCCAAAAAACACTGTTAACACAGACTTTTAAAGTTATATCTGAAGCAAGAAGATGAAGAAGAAAGAGAGGAGATCATGCTCAGGGCCAGTGGAGGAACCCCATGGTCTTCTACACACTAGTGGGATTGGGGAAGGGACAAGGAGGGCTTGAGCATGAGACGTGCAGCTGGCCCAAGGCCTTGCTGCAGGCCCCTGCAGAGCCGTGGCTGACCTGGCTCACTTGTGCCTTGCTAGATCATGCATTCCAGCAAGGTGAGGGTCACATCTTACTTTTTCACCAAAATATCCCAAGCCCTGTGCACAATGCTCTATATAATAAATATTTGTGGAATCAATGAAGACGTTTTCTAACCCTGATTCTGTGATCTCCTGCATTCCAAAACTTGAATTACTACAGGATAAGATGGCCTCTATCTACCTGAACTCCTGGGGATTTTACGTAAGTTGGCATAAGGCCTACCTCAGGTGAGAAGTAAATGATCACCTCCCTCCCCTCCCCCAGTGGTATCTGTTATAAGGATAAACTGACCCCTTAGAAGAGAACGCAGATTTTGGAAATCAGTCATGAGTCACTGACTATAAATTCTAGTCCCAACCAACACCAGAAAACAAAAACACTCGAAGCATCAAGTTCAGATTTTACCCAGAACAAAACAAGGGTTCAAAAGGCTTCCAACATGAGAGGATGTTTATCTTTCTGGAAAATGATAATGAGAAGGCCAGGTAAACAGTCTGGTCCTACTCATGTTACATTACCCCCTGAACAATTTATCTTTCTGGAAAATGATAATGAGAAGGCTGGGTAAATAGTCTGGTTCTACCCATGTTACATTACCCCTTGAACAATCTAGCATGAGTCCCCAAAGAGAGATTTACAAAAACAGGGGTGGTGGTGGCAGGATTTGGTGGCTTTTGAGGTTCTTCTGACCCTGAGATGTTATGAATGTCATCTATGATACCAAAAAAACTTATAAAGGAGGCAGGGGTGGAATTTCTTTACCCCTAATCCTTGGAAATTAAGTCTCTCAATCCAAAAGGCTCTGCTTCCAAGGAAATTCTTGGAACATTTTTTTTCCTTTCTCTTCTTTTTCTGGATGTGTCCACTCATCTTCAAAACCCAACTTGAAACTCACCTTTAGGAAAGTGACTATGATGAAAGCTTTACCATTTAGTTAACGCTCAGGACTATGTTAATTTATACTTCATTATATTCCACTCAACAAGCATCTATTAAACGCAAAATATATGTAAGTTCTGTAGGCACCAAACATAAAACATGCAAAGAACATGGTCCTCTAACCCTAGGGAGCTTAGAAATGTACATGGAAAACAGACAGACAATATTATGCAAGGTCCTTTTGGGTAATAGGCATTGAATAAGTGCTCTAGTACCAAAAACAGAGAGAACCATTAACAGCTTTTCGAATAATCTTAAATCTTTTCGAGGGTGAAAGGTTTACTTATGTGAGGACTGGACTTCCCTCCATATTCATTTCAGATCATCTGATACAGAACTGTCTACAAAAGGCACTCAAATATTGTTTAGTGCTATTTTTCTTTCAAACTTCCTAAAATGGTGCAAATTCGTGCTTTACCTTAGCCTTATGCAAACAATAACCGAAGAAATGTTTTGCTTTATGTGTGAGAAAAACAATAAAGGAAATTTTAATAAGCAAAAGCCTGTCCAGAATAACTTCAGAACTCACGCATGCATGCCTCCAGGGGAAATCAGTGCATAATGACATATTTATCATATCTCTCATTGGTGATGACTGGCTTGGAGGGCTCATCTGTACTTGGCTCCTTAAGGAAAACACTAACAGTGCTAATCCTCACGTAATTCAAAGCAAGAGAGGCAAAGCACGATGGGAGAATACAATATATCTAATTGTTCTGATTGGTGTAAGAATAAACACAAGGCCCATGGATGAGATAAGCGCAGTCAAAAAGAAAACCGCCAGTGTGATTTAGAATACTAGCAGAAGCGAAAAAGGGAGCTTGCTGCAGGACAGAAAGCGAGCTTGGGGTCAGGATGCCTGGAGTGGGATGGGGACTTACAGAGAACCGAGGTACTTTTTTTTTCCAGCAATAGAAGCTAACGTAAAGGAAACAGGAATAATTTTGACAGCGAAATGAGAAGTGAAAATAAGTCCTCTTCAAAAAACCAGACAAAAGAACTAGTCTTCTGAAGACAGAGACGAAGTGAGAATTATTCGTATGAGGGCTGTACTTGCAGAAGTGTAAAATGGCAGGAAATTCAATTTATTTATTGAGAACCTAAAATGTGTAAGATAGGAGAGGAATCCAGAGGAAAAAAGAAAGTCATGCCCTCATGGGGCTCCCAAGCTCAGAGCCTAGTGGGGGAGGCAGACGCAGTGAATCAAAGTGGCACAGAAACACTGGTAGGAGTGCTAGGCTGGATTTAAAAACTGGTGGGACCAAGAGAAGCCAGGTAGTCTGGAAGGAGAGAGCAAGGGCAAGAACCGAGGCAATGACAAAGGTCAAGGGCAGGATCATTGAGCGTGAAGGAAGGGAAAAGGGAGAGTGGGACACTGTGCTCATGGAAGAGAATATCCAAGAACCAACCAACATCTACTGAACAGTGATGTGAGGTGTGAGGCAAGCAGCACCCATGAGTGACAGGGGCAGAATGGGGGGGCAGGTGGTCAATGACTTGTGAGGCCAGCATACCATCAAGGTGGGAATAGATGTCCCCAAGGAAGATGGCAGTAGTTGAGTGAAGGCAGGACTACAAGGCAGTAGCTGACCACTGAGGAGAGAGGTTGGGTGGCTAAAGTACTGTAATTTCTTTCTAAACCTGGGGTGCTATGAATAATTACAGCAGGACCACGGACGTAACCCGAGACAATGATCACTCTAGTGGATTTTCAGATTCTAATTAGGATGAGAAAGGACAGTGTAGACCGGTGAGGGGATGAACTCTGAATGAGGTGGGAGGTAGAACTGAATAAAGGAGCAGCACATAGATGAAAGCTTCCAGAAAAAACGATATTTGGAAATAAGCTCTATTGGCATGAAAGCAGAAGAAAGTAGATCTGGACCCTTATCTACAGTATGGAAAGAAATCACGTTTCTGACATATAATGTTTACTCTTCCATAATCAAGTCCTTAAAATGGCCAAAATGGTTTCTCTACACCTCATCACCAGGAAGATATTAGAATAAAATATGATATTTTTCCCTACAAAATGCGAATGATGTTTTTCCTTTTAAGGAATGAATTTACAGAGCCTTAGGCATGCTGTAGTCCAATTTCTATGTTCTGTACTATCTGGGCTTATTTGTTCTCTATTAGCATACTCCTAATAATGGTGAGCTCACTGTGTCACAAGGTAGCCATTCCTTAAGTTGCCAGACACGTTCAAGTGGAACTCAAGAGAGAGGTGGCAGAGAGCAAGCGTGGGCCATGGAACACTCACGCCATTCACTACCATGAAAGCTCTCTGGATCTCAGTCTCTTGACACACCTGAAAATCTTTGCAGGGTGTAAAGAGTGACACAACTGCTGGCTGTTGCTGCTGTCATTATTGTGTTATAAGGACTGGTCTGAGTCTCTGGGGGATAATGTGACTGGAAAAGCTTCTGAATTAAGCTCACATGCATTTGTCACGTGATCCCACAGCATTCTCGGGTGCGCAGGGCCACTCCTAGTCCCTGCTCCCTTGGGTGAAACCCCCTGGTAGTGGCTCACGGAGAGGGGGCCAGAGGAGGGATGCCAAGGCCCCGGGGTGTGTCTGAGGAAGGAGGCCTTGCCCAGACTTTAACATTGTGCCTAAGTCCATTCAATCTTGCCAGCATGGCCCCGGATAACCTGGCTGAAGCACTCCAGCACTCTACACAACTATCGTGCCAGGCACCAGCTGAGAACAGTCATCCCTGACATATGGCCTGTTGGCACAGAGAGGGCCACGTGAACTGGGAGTCACCACTGAGACCTGGTGTGCCTACCTCTAGTTTAGGCACTTCAAATCTTTACAAAAGACAAATTTGCCACCTGGCTTGTAAACTAGTTAAAAGAATGAGCTACAACCTCATCTTGGGCTGTTTTGTCAAGAGTGCAAAGCAACGTATTAGACAAGTGGTTCTAAAATCTGGCTATGCATTTAGAAACACCTGGGAATTTTTAAAAATCCGGATGCCTGGGCTAGGTCACACACCCATTAGATCACAATTTCAGGGGGTGGGAGAAGTGCAGGAAATCAGGGCTTTTAAAAAGTCCTTAGGTCATTCCAATGTGCAGGTTAAGAATCAGTAATTTAGACCAGTGCTCCTCAAACTTTAACGTGCATACTCCTCACTTAGGCATCTTGTAAAAATGTCAATTTCGATTCAGTAGGTCTGGGGCAGGTCTGAGAGTCAGCATTTCTAAGAGGTTCCCAGGAGATGTCAGTGCTGCTGCTCTGTGGACCACACTTTGAGTAGTAAGGTTCTTAAACATGGTAAGCTCCTTGAAAATGAGGATCTTCTCTTCTTCACACCTCTGTACCCATCTAATACCTAGTGAGGTGCCTGGCACATATCAATTGTGAATAAATGTTGGCCGAAAGGATGAATAGATGGATGGACCAATCTTTCCCCAGACTGTTATTGCATTTCTCTCAATTTTCAGACATCCGAAGTAAGGTCAAATTGAACACGGAGAAGGCAGGTACAGATTGGCTACACAAAGTGACCTTCATCTACAAGATCAGGCATACCTGCTGACCTGTACTGAATTTGTTACTTGTTTGTAATTGTAGTAAAAACTTAAAAAGTACCCCAAGAGGCAGGCCGCATTTTCTCAGGCATTATAATTGTCCTCTTTGAATTCAAACGGGAATATGCAACTTAGAAATGGACATTTCAAACCAAAAAATGAAAAGATAAAAATGGGTTCACCACTTGGTCCAAATGAAAAAGAAACTCTCTCTGCTCAGTCTCTCCTCCTGGTGGTCGGCTGTCCCCATGCTCCCTAGTACCAACTTCCCAGAAGTTATCCAGTGTGGCTGTTTCTCTTGGCCTTCCCTGATGACTGAGATATCATTTGAGGAGAAAGTGTTGTACAATTTCAGTGAGGCTGATAAGTGAGCCTCAGACTGCCCCCAGGGGCACTGAGGCCTCTCACCCTCAGTACCCAGCAGTGGTATGGAAAGCATTATTTAGTAGCTACTAATGAATGCCTTCTACATAGAGCTTGGGAGCAGGTGCTATTGAACCGAAGTTCCATAGAAGCCAGAGCCCAGGAGCACTCCGCTCTGCCTCTGCTTGTTAACACCTTCCCAAGAGATGTGATTATTCTGCATGGCTTGGATTTCTGCTCAGAATTTCCAACACCCCATAAGTCAGTTACTAAAGCAGGCTCATCCACATATCGTGGTTTATGAGGTAACAGGAAGAAAAAAAGAACTGTGGTCTCAGTGTCAGAAGAAAGGCCTGACAGACCACAGTTAAAGAGGGAAGCCCAGGGAGACAGTCCTAAGGACAAGCTCACTCAAGAAAATGCCACGGTCCAAATGCCAACCTCTCAGGATCACTGAGGCTTAGGGAGTCATTCACTCTTGGTGATACCAGGAAGTCATGACCCAGAGTTCAACCACTTGAAAAAAATCCTGGCTTCTTACTGAGCAACAACTTATAGGCTTTGCTATACTAACTTCTGCTTTTTTCATTTTACATATTATATAACTGGTAACAAAAAATTGGATGGATAACACACAAAAAGCAGTAAACACTTTCTTTTGGTCATGCCAACATTAACTAAAGCACACATCGATGCCTGAAAACTGGACTATGAAATGTCCCCATGTCTTTTACAAGCTACCCATACCATAATTCACATTTTCCTGCTTCTTCATAGATCTAGTCATTTGTGATTATATCATTGCAACAACTGTGGATGGTACACTGTTGGGAGATTGAATTTTGCCATCTTCCTTGCAAGAGTGTTGACGTTTGGTATGGGGGGCAAGCTACTTGCATTTCATCTTGACCTGTCAAGCCTTGGTTTATAGGCTTTGCTATGGTAGGTCTAGGGTAGCGCTACTCCGCGGCTGGTTTTTCTGGGTTCTCAACAGGATGCCAGGGGTGTCAGGCACCCCTGGTTTTTCTGCTCTGCTTTGCCAGAACTCCAGCATCTCCCATCATTGGTGACCTCTGGGATATCCACTCAGCTCACAGCCTCCCAAGTTCTTATTTTCTGCCAAGCCTTGTAGAGTCTTGCCCTATTAATGCCCAGCTTAGTATTTGGCCAAAGGCTCCAGATCTACAGATTTCTGGAACTCTTTGTGTAGCTCATTCCTCTGCAGTTCCCAACCCTGAAAATTCAAGCCACCTCAGCAGCCTTAAATTACAATGTCTATCTCCTCCATCCAATGAGTCTGCTGCTCTTTGTTTGGGTTCCACTGCCCTGTGCTGCAATTTAGAAGTGTCTCCAGGCAAAAAGCCAGGGTTGATGTCAAACTCACTTTTACGCTTCCCTTCTCTCCAGGATCACATCCCTGTGCTACGCACTGTCCGATGCCTAAAAACAGCTGCTTGGTATATTTTGTGCAACGTTAGAGTTGTCCATGGCAGGAGGGTAAGCCTAATACCCTTTACTCCGTCATAGCTGCAACCCAAAGTTGTATACTCCCTTAAAAAGATTGTTTCTTTAATTAGAGTGAATTTATTTCATTCTAGATATAATAGAATTTTAAGCTCTATCTTTAAAAGTCTGAGCTATTTCAAGGTCTAATTCCCAAAAGAAGTCCTAGGGAAAAAATGTGTGAAATGAAGATACATACGAGGGTTTTTAATTATCCTGGAGTTTCCTTTGCTAGTCATATGTTCGTTTCTCTAACAAGGAAGGTGAAATATTCCCTAAGGTAAAGTAGAGCCATTGTTAAACATCTTTATACAGAAAGACAAATACGTGCAGTGAGTTAGTGCCACCCAACCTTTTTCAGATAATGGCACATAGGTAAAATGATAGTATTTTTATGGCATATTGCTAGAGGCCAAAGGTTGTTGAAGGTCATCAGCCCAGAAGGGGGTCCCAACCACCTAAGGCCCTTCCTCTTGACCCTGGAGAGCTGAGGGGATCATTCTCCTACACTCATACCACATAGGTTAGGAAGTGCTACAGAAGTAACCTCTGAGTCCTAATATCACTAAGAAATAAGAAAACCTGAAACCTAATCTCAGTCCCCCGAAAGAGAACAGAGTTTTCACAGGCCTTAAGAGAGTCACGCAGGCAGGAATCGGGAAAGCCCGAGGGGATTTTAGTAGAAGACAACCAAGGGCAGAAGTCCCAACGGCCTCCGTGCTCACAGCCTGTTTTCCTTTTAGAAAAAAAGATGTTTCTCTCTGAAGACTCTTCAGAGAACAGCATCCAACAGACACTGCCATGTTGGCCCAACTCCAGGGTCACTGCTCATATATGGCACCTCCTAGAGTTGTGGGACACAGCTATATCATTTATACACAACAAATATACCAGAATTACTTAGTGATTTCAGTATTTCCTTTGCAGCATATGCAATTTTTAGTCTTCTCAGAAAATGTTTACTCTTTAGCCTTTTTTCCTATTGCAGAATGAAAGACTTCCTACCCTCCTAAATCCACTTCAAAGATCAGTAATCAGGTGAGAAGGAGATCCTTATATAGAGAGAGGGCCTTTCCCATGTGCTTGTAGTCTGACTTTAAGCATGCCAAGAGAGGTTAATTGTATATGAGGGCGTAAGAACAAGTCAAACACAAAAATACAAACCATTAAGGTAGCACTTTTACATTTTTTTCTGCCCCTTTAAACACAATCAAGTATACAAACTTATGCAACAATACGTTTTCACGGAAAATTCCCATTTCTACTTGCTAGGTCATTTACATTGAGATGACCACTTAACGTTAAATCTTTGAAGCTGTTTCTAATAGCATCTTCAGCTCATCCATAGCACATGGCTAAAGGTACATTTACTTCTCCAGGACGTGCCTCCTATAGCTGATTTTTCATTTATGTTTAGAGAACTGTATTGACTCTGCATCCAAGTACATGCTTTTCTTCTATTAAAAGGATAGTAGATGTGACAGGAAGTGATTTTGCTTCATTGATAAAGACAGTGGCATTAATAAAGCATCTTTTATCATATTTTAAGAGATTTTCTTAGCTCCTGGACCCTCTCTAAGAGATATAAAGAAAGCTGCAAAGGGGGAGAAGGTGGTAATCTTCATTTCACAGATAAGGGCTAGGAAGGAATAAGAGATAAAGGGCATAGCCATGATCATTTTGAAGGTCAAGAACATCCAAGCCACCTGCAGCAGCTATTAGCAAATTCCTAAATTCCTGTCTTCTACTTCCATTTTTCACCACCAAATCTACATTTCTTTTAAGAAATTTTTCCATTAGGAAAACATCTCTTGCCCTAAAAATTTGTTTGGTGCCTTTTTATCTATACTTAGCCAATTTAGCTTCTAGGCCTGTGCAGTGAGTGAAAAATACAATTCCCAAGTCAAATCTAGGCCCTCAGGCTGCTCAGCTGAGTCCAGGCCAGAACAATGGAGTATGGCTACATCTGTTCACCTCTTTGCAGCGGTGGGGGTGCGGGGCAGGGACACGGGGCAGGGAAAGGCTCCTATGTTAAAGATCCATGGCCTTGTATTACAAAAGATATTCCCAGGAAGACTCAGAACAAAATCGAGGTCCTTGGAATTCGTGCAATTACATATCAGGCAATTACTTCTGGAACACTGGGGCTCAGATGGCCTTGTAGGAAAAACAGATCAGCCAACAACATTCTCTTAACAATGTCTTTGCGGAACAAAAGTTTTCAGTTTTGCTGACGTCCAATTTAGGAGTTTTTTCTTTTATGGATTGTGCTTTTGGTATCATGTCTAACAACTCTTCTCCTATGCTTTCATAAACAGTGTTTTATGTTTTACATGTGATGTATGGTCCATTTTGAGTTAATTTTTACATAATGTGTTAGGTTTAGGTTGGGGTTCATTTTTGTTTATTTGCCTATGGAGGTCCCATTGTGTGAACACCATTTCTTGAAAAGATTATGCTTTCTCTCTTGTCTTTGCACCTTTGTTGAAAATTAACTGGCTGGATTTTTATAGGTCTATTTCCAGATATTCTATTTCAGGGGCCAACAAACAGGGCCCATGGACCAAGTCTGGCCTGCCACCTATTTGTCTATGGCCCACAAGCTAAGAATAGTGTTTACATTTTTAAATAGTTTAAAAGAAATCAAAAGAAGAATATATTTCAAGGAATGTGAAAGTTACATGATATTCAGATTTAAGTGTCCATAAATAGAGTTTTATTGGAACTCAGCGATGCCCATTCATTTACCTCTATGGCTGTTTTCACTCTGCGATGGCAGAGTTAAGTAGTTGCGACAGAGACTGCATAGCCCACTAAGCCTAAGATATTTACCCTGTGGCCCTTTACAGAAGTTTGCCAAGTCCTGGTTTAGGATATGAGGATCCTTATTTGCTGTGGTCCCCAACCCTGGGCTGCAGACCAGTCGGTGGTCTGTTAGGAACTGGGCCACAGAGCAGCAGGTGAGGGGGGCAAATGCTTCATCTGTATTTACAGCCAGTCCCCATCGCTCACATCACTGCATAAGCTCCGCCTCCTGTCAGATCAGCGGCCCCCTTAGATTCTCACAGGAGCATGAACCCTACTGTAAACTGTGCATGCGAGGGGTCTAGGTTACGTTCTCCTTATGAGAATCTAATGCCTGATGATCTGAGGTGGAGCTGAGGCAGTGAAGCTAGCGCTGGGGGGTGGCTGCAAATACAGATTATCATTAGCAGAGAGTTTGACTGCACAGAGATCATAATAAATCAATTGCTTGCAGACTCACATCAGAACTCTACCAGTGAGTGGCAAGTGACAATGTAATAATAATAGAAATAAAGTGCACAATAAGTGTAATATGCTCGAATCATCCTGAAACCATCCCTCCGCCCCCAGTCTGTGGAAAAACTGTCTTGCATGAAACCAGTCTCTGGTGCCAAAAAGGTTGGGGACGGCTGCTTATATGCATCCATGCAGAGCCTCAGGGGCTCTTTGAATCCCACTATAAAAAACACACCGTAAAGATAGAAGCTTTAAATAGAAACGCTGGAAGCCCTGAAGAAGGCAGAAAAAAAATGCATTTAATAGCCAGCTACCCTTTCCAACTAGGACTAAAATACAAGAGCCTTAAGTAAAACTATTCTTAAAACAATGAATTTTAGTGCACTAGACAGTCAACTATAAAATGAGGAAATTTTAAGTCTAAAAGGCATTAATTTTAACGCCACTTCTTAAATATCTGAGTCATAAACTAAGAAAAAATATTTATAATATGAAAGATGACAGGTTAATGGTATGAATATAAGGTCTTTTTATAAAAATCAATTGGAAATGATGCATAAAAATTTTAAGTTTAGTAATCATACTTTAAAATTCAGAATTAGCAGAGATTAAATCATATTAGCAGAGATTAAAAAGAATGATAATATTCAAGGATGACAAGGATAGGGAAACATTCTCATACATTCCTGTGAGGAAACAAAATTGGCACAATCTTTTAGAACGTGTCCTCAAAATGCACTGATGCAGCATTACATTTAGCAATTTATCTTCAGGAAATAATAACTGCTAACATTTATATAGCATCTATCATGAGCCAGGCTAAGTGCTTTATCTACTTTAACTCATTTAATCTTCTTAACACCAGGAAGCAGGTACTATTATCATCCCATTTCACAGATGTGAAAACTGAGGCACAGAGAGATGAGCAACCAGCCCAAGGTTACACAGCCAGCAAAAAGTAGCAGAAATAATTATGTGCACAAAGACTGTGCACAAAGACTTATGAACAAGGTGATGACTATGTGCAACATGGTCTAAAATAGAGAAAAACTGGAAACAAGCTAAATATAAAAGAGGATTGTGTTACTCTCTCCATACGGTAGGGGGATAAGGAATTCTTTAACCATGTTGCCAAAGATAATCATTTTTGACAAAGAGGGTTATTACAAAATAGTGTATATGGTAGTGTATACGATATTATTACAAAGAGGGTTATCACAAAATAGTGTATATGATATGATCCTATTTTTATTATAAACTATAATTATGTGCATGTATGGAAAAAGTCTGGAAGAATAATTGCTCGAATATTAAGAAAGGCATGTGAAGAAGGTGAGGTCACCAGTAATTTTAACTTTTCTTTGTATTTATCTGTTTTGTTTTCATCTTTTTCTCTAAGAGTGTTACTTGTAAGATTTTAAAGTATTACTTAAAAGTGTATCCAATGCTACTTTCCATCTCAGAAACCATACATTTTAATAAAATGCAAACATGAATGTCAACAGCTTTGAGATATGTAATAAGACAGGAGCTACACAACTGTAACGAATCTTTCTTGAGATTCCTAAAGCCATTTCTCTTTGTGGAGGCAACCTTACTTCCTGTGGGGTAGGAAGCAAGGAAGTCTTTTCTTATCCTAAGAAAAGTTAAAATAAATAATTTAAAAGAATTTCAGGGAAAGCACTGACCTTAATTTCAAGACAGTTCAATAAACCAAGAAAGAACATTCAGTCACCAGGCATTTATCTTTTCATCTTCCTAGAATAACTTATCATAGTAATAACTATAATTTAACTTTTATGTTTCTAAAGCACTTTCGGCCACAATATCTCATTTAATCCTCACAACACCCCTCTCGGAATAATCCGAATAGAAAGGTTAGAAATAGAAAACAGAAAAAAAGCATATTTTCTCTAATTCTTTTAGACATCTGTGGATTTTTCTCTGTGTTGCAGGAAAAAAAGTGTCCCAAGATGGTGTTGCAAGGATTACTGATGTCCTGCCAACTTAAGCATAGCATTCTGGAGAGATATGACAATTAGGCTGAACAAACACAGGGTCTCTTTAGACAGTTTTTTATAAATTTGTGGAGGTACATGAACCTGGGAATTTGCATCAGCTGTAAACTCATCTGTCCATGATGGAAAGGAAAAAAATCTGTAATAATGACCATCAAAATTTCGGGGTGGCATTGTTATGACTGTCTACTGGTAAACTAAAGAGATTTTCTCCCACCCAAAGCCCTACATTTGCCATCCTCATCTAATTTAAAACTGTGTGTGTGTAAACAAGCTCAGTGAAGAAGAGCTTTGAGCAAATGTACTTAGGATATCATGATTCTTCTCACTCGCCCTAGTGTTTTGGCTACTTTTAAGAGGAAGATAAAAGAGCAGCAAACTGTATTCCTTTGGGTTTCGAATGCTCTGAGAAGGAGATATACTGTGACTTCTGTCTTGAATAGGACATATGCAATCTAACAAGACAGGCCATACTGCAAGAAATACATTCTATGACATAAATGACTCATTTTCTGAACACTGACATTTTTCAAATATGTATAAATCCAGATGATCCCAGACCTGTGCTTAATGTCTTCATTCACTCATAAAACATGTCCTTCTAATGGGTCTGTTAGCATGGCATTATCTTCAGAGTGATGCCTGCTAATTTACTCCCCACCCTTGGAAGCATGTTTAACCCTAGCATGTGAGCTCTGCTAAAAGCTTCAGCAGTTCAGAGAAAGGGTCAAGTCCAGTAATTGATGTAGCTGACTGGCTTTCTTATACCGAGCTATGGATCTTTCTTGAGATTCCTAAAGCCATTTCTCTTTGTGGAGGCAACCTTACTTCCTGTGGAGTAGGAAGCAAGGAAGTCTGAAAACATTTTTCTCATGAATAAATGTTTCACTTAATTAATGAATTAATGGGAGAGAGGCAGGAAGGGGAAATACACATTTAGAGCAAACAAAAGAACATGCAATCATCGAATGACTTAGGAAGGAGCTCAGAACTCCCACTTTTCTTTGTTTTTTTTTTTTTCTTTTTTTTTTTTTCATAGTAAGAGTGAACAGAAAGCTAAGTGGCACCTGGCCCTGGAAGAAAAGAGGAAGGCAAAAAAGTACACTGAGCATGGGAAGAAAGTGGAAGAAAGCAGTGGAGGAGGTGGGCTTCTGCCCAAAAAGAACCAACGTTAGCCTTGGACCAAGATCATCATTCCCTCTGCACTATCACTTCATTTCTTTAGAGGCAACAGTGGAATCAAAGTCTTGGATGATCCAGAAACCAAGGCAGTGATATTCTGTCCCTGACAGATCAGAAACATGGATTCCCAAATGCAAGTGTCAGAAACAAACGGATGGGGTAACGGCACGGTAATATTGTTTTTCTGATAAGTAATAGTGACGATGTCATTAATTTATAAAGAAAACTCCACAGGCACTTGCCCTAGATAGCTAGCAACAGTGGATGACTCTCAATGAGTAGACAAGCGTCACCCCTGGGAGTGACTCAGCCCCACAGGAAACGTGGACTCCACCCGCAGTTACCAGCCTGCCCAGCCCCCCAGTTCCAAGAGCACTCAACAGGGAGTCAGGAGCTGCCTCTGCCCTGGCTCAGCCACTGACTTGCTGGTAGTCCTTTGGGAAAGCTGCTTTGGGGCCCTGGGCCTCTGTCCGTCTTCTGTAATCTGGAGAGAACATGCATGGTCCCACCTAACTCCCAGGGCTGATGTGAGGGTGAGGTGAGACGCTGAGCTCCAGAGAGACTTCCGAGGAAAAAGGAATGGCAATGAGCATCCTGAGCTCTTGCTGCCAATGGCCCAGAATCCTGCGCTGGGGAGCTGCGGTCCTGCTGGGAGACCCAGCTCAACCGCTGTCTGGGACAGGAAAGAGGAAAACACACTGAAGCAGAGATGAAAGAAGCTGGTTCCAAGTGGGCCCTTACAGCATGTCTAGCTCCAAAGGAAGGAGCAAAACTCCTGGTCTGAAAGTTTTGGCTCACCACTGTATCCTAAGCATCTAGATAGTGCCTGGCACACCACACATATTCCCGAATGAAGGCACGTTGTGAGGGGAAGAGGACAGGGTGCAAATTAAAATTCCTGCCAATGATTTTCAGTGGATGATCTTCACGGTCCAAGGAAAGATGACTACACCACTGGCGTTAGGGGTGCCACTAACTGCCTTTCGCTCTGGGTCCCCTCTTTCTTTAGCATACATCTACAGGTTTCCTTCCATGAACATCAATGCTAGCTTATATCATCTCTGTCTCCTTCCCTCCTTCTCCACCACTCCATAATTTTAGCCAATAATATCATCTTCCTAAGTGTTTATTTTGATGTCATCAGATAGGCTTAAAACAATGAAGAAATGGGGGTTGTGTAGGTGTTAAGAGTCAAAGACTCCACTACCCAGGGAAGCCTTTTTTTCTTTTTTTTAAATAAGAAATACCTAAAGGTCCTCGTCTACAAAGGGGTCACATGGGAAGCTCTTTCTCCTAGGTCAGAGGCGGCTGTGAGGGAAGGGCTGTTGCTCTGAGGCCAGGAGGCTGTCAGTCAAGAGCAGGAACACGGGCCCCCTCCACAGCATGGCACACCCTCCGATGGCGGCCGCCTCACAGCTGAGCCCTGGTGTGGCTCCTGCCAAGCTGCCCTAAGCCCTGCTCCAGGGAGCTTCTCCAGTTGGAAAGCAGACCCAGAGGCTCCAGAACCTTTTCAAGCATGCTCTGAGCACAAATCAGGAAGGCAGGGATGGGGGCGGCAGGAACACAGACGCGGGAGCTATTTCTGAGTGACTGGAAATAAAAGCTAAACACAGGTGTGTTCTGCTCAAGTGGAAATGGTCCCAAATCCTCAAGAATTCTTTATAAATAAACTAAAAAACAAACCATTGAGGTTGCCACATTTCCTTCTAGTTTCCAGGGACACACAGAAATAGTTCGGGTCTTTGCACATTATTTCAGGAACCGCAGAGGGCTTACAGACACCCACTAAAGGTGTCTGACTCATTTTCTAGAAAGCCACACGAACTGACAATCTAGGGCTAAAAATGAGGGCAACGCCAGCTCTGTGACTCCCGCCACAGCACACAAAAGCAGGGCAAAGGGAAACCACCCTCACCAATACAAAAGGAAACATGGATAGAATTCAGGGTCAATGAAGAATCCCTACAGCAAACACGATTCAGGTCTTTCACCTCAACTCATACGCGCGATAAAGATGCACATCAAGATGCATACTGAACGAAATCATGGCGAAGCTATTCATTTTATAACAGCAATAGTATACAGTCATCTCAATGAACTTCTGGGCGATTCCTATCATAGAGGAAGAGCTAAGAATTTTCTATAATGTCGGCAGGGTTTTACAGGCTCAAACTCCATTTTTCCCCCTTTCAGCAGGTGAAATATTTATGGCATGTTTTCTTTCCAAATTCTTGCTGAATCTCCCCCAGTGTGAATTCTTAACTATTGTATTTTCAGTGGCGTTTTCACCGTTTTAACCTACTTAACGTCACAGTGTTGCAGCCCCAGCAGCAAACTGGGCGTAGACACAAGAGCCCTTCCATTCCCCATTTCCGAAGTCCGAGGAAGAATAGCCAGAATTGAGGTGACAATTTCTAGGATTACGGGTGCCACAGGCAGACCCCTCCCTGCGAGAGGTGCTTTATATACCGCATCTTAGTAAATCGTCACAGCGGCCCTGTGAGGTCAGCTTTGTGGCCCTTGCTTTATGGCTGAGGAAACAGGCTCAGAGGGGTTAAGTAACATGCCTCAGGAGACACAGCCAGCAACAGTGGCTCTGGGATTCAAACCTGGTTCTCTGAGCTGGTAGGCTATGTGGCACTTGTCATCCGAACACACTGCTTCCAGCAAACTGGAATGCTAGGTCAAGGCTGGCAGGCATTTTATGGGAAAAAAGTTAAAATCTGCACAAGTACAAGATAGCAAGAGACCTAATTTCCCAGCAGATCATATAAAATAATTTTAAAAAATGATAGAGCACAGGGACTTTCCTTAAGCAACAAACTCAAAATGGGCCCAAGCAGTATGAGTTAAGACTAACTGGCTGTCATAACTGTCAAAAAAAAAAAAAACAGCTAAGTGGGTAGGCTGAGGGCATCCCAGACAGGAATATGGTCTGGGTCAAGTCAGTGGGGACACATGAGCAGGATGGGGACATATGGGAGGGACCTGTAGACCAGCCATGTTGGACCAAGGCCAGAAAGCCAGACAGGCCAGGCCACCTGGGCAAAGCAGTGCCAGGATCATCTAACTGGATTTTACAGTAAAGGAAAGGAATGCTACTAAAGACTTTCGTTCAGAGGGGTTATGTGAGCACAGTATTGTTATGGAATGACAAAAAGAAGGAGCTGGGGCACTAGGGATGGAGCAGGTAGGGGGCACTGGAGCTGGGAAAAGCGTCCCTCCATCCTTTGTCATCCTGGGTCTCCTCCAGACGAGGTGCTGTGCTGGGTGCTGGGCTCAGCTCTGCATGGGCAGGAAGTGGCAAGGATGCAGGAAGGCAGAATCCTCAGGTTCTGGTGCTGCTGGGCTTGGGGGTAGGGACAGGGCAGGACCAGGGGGACCAAGTGTCAAAATGATATGGGAACTCCAGGCCCAAGGAGCAGGATCGGTGTGCAAGCTGGGTCAAGGGACCAAGTGTAGAGGGGAGATGACAAGTGCACATTCTGCAAATGTAGTATTAATAGCAGGACGCTGCTTTGCAGTTTCCAAACTGCTTCTAAATACATAATCCATGAAACCAGAGAAATGGGATGCAACCCTCGGGACACTCTTGAAAGCAGACTGCCACATCTGCCTGTTCATTACCCTGTACTGTGTGGCTGGGACCAATAGATATTTCTTTTCTGACTAAGGTCTTTAGAAAAATCAGATTGTTTTTATCAGACTGGATCTGAGGCTGGGAGGTTAGGGACAAAATCATCAAGATGAATGTGTTCTCATCATGATATGTATTCAACAGAAGAACTGGAGTATAATATGTTATGATAGAAACAGATGTGTTTAGGTAAGAGATCATCCACGGTGGTTTTTCTCTTTTCTCAAACCTTACTAAGTATTGTTGATACATTGGGTTTTCAATTAAAAAGAGGCTACCTCTCTTCCATAAACAAAACAAAATAAAAACAGGACAGTGAGTCTCCCCACTGCAAAAAATGGCAGTTATTTAATTCTCTGGTCACTTTATCAATATAGGGGAAAAAAGCACTCTACCCCTTTCCCTGTCCTACTGAAACCAAATATCTGTGCTAATTGTTAATGTATGTGTATTATGCTTCACATCCATTTAACAACTTCCTTATTCCACTTGTTTGGCCACAGGTCTGATTAAAAAGAGGAAATGTACGGTCTATAAGAAAGCAGTCCAAAGGAGGCATGGCGACAGGAGGTAAAAAAGGGAAGAACGGCTTCCGCCTCGTTTGCACAAAGGAACAACAAGAGAAGCATTCTTCCCCTCCTCTCACTTCCTCCTGCCACATTCAACACCTACACATACTGAAATAACTTAAGGGGAGAATATTTTACAGGTAAAAAGATGGACGAATTCTTGGATGATCTGCAAAACAGGGAAAAATTTGCTCTTCCAGGAAGGTGACTTTACAGTCTGGCATGGTTTAGCACACCACTTTTATACAGAGTCTGTGAGACGACCAACTCTCTCCCTAAAACTCCTGACCTTTGGCAAGTTTCTTAACCTCTGGGGTCATCAGTTCCTTGACATCTTTGGATTAGGCTCTTAAAACACACAATCTTTAAAGAAAGCCATTTCTCAGAGGTAACCCCTTGATGATAAAGGTAAATCCTACTGATCGCTTTATGGACAAACCTAGGGGTGGAGGGGGGCCAGGCAACACCAGGGTCCCCCCACTCCCAGCAATGATCAGTGGCAGAGGGGCCCTGGGTCTGCCCCTCCTGTCCCTCCTACCCCACCCCTTAGCTCTCTCTCCCCATCCCCTGCATCCTCCTCCCTGCCAATGCTTCCCGGCCCTGCAAGAGCTCAGATGGCCGTGACAATCTCCCTAATCAGCCTTGTGCTAAGGGAATTGTGCTAAGTTCCCTGCCACTCTCCTGGATACAAGAATAAAATCATCTTACACATCTTAAAGACTGTTCAGCTTCTCACCATATTTGACTATCATAAAAACCCTGTATTTCAGAGAAAAGGCCGCATGTTCCAGGAATCACTTAAATAATATGTCTTTCAACTATCTACTTGGTGAGTACCATTGCGTGAAAGCATAAACAGTACATGGCCAAGGCCCTGTTAAACCACATCACTTCACACAGGTTTTATAGCTCTCCCGTGTGTTTACAGGGCTCTGGCTGTAATGATAATAAAATCACTCAACCTTCTTAGCCCAAACAAGACAGGCAAAATTCTCTCAGGCACTCCACCTGTCTTTCATCTGAACAGCAGACATTTTTCAAGCATTTTCTGCCTGTGAGGCATGACCAGCCTTTTTAAAGCCCATCCTTGGATACCCATGATGCAGAGCTTTGCAGCCCAGCTGCCATAGAGGGCTGCATCTCCAGGCAAGCAAGCTGCCTTCTGCATTATTCCTTCTGGGAAAGACTTTTCTGCAGGGCCATGCAAATCTGTAAGCTGGCCCCATGGCAAACAGAAATCTACTCAATTCTCAAGTTCATTCATTCACCTGGCTGCACTGGGTACACTGGTATACTGGGGATGCTGGCCTGATCAAAAGGAAAGAAGTTCAGGACCGTGAAAACCAAGTGTTTCAAGGGATAATGCAAAAGCTTGTACCATCCATTCAAGAAACCAAAGCAGTTCACAGCTTAGAAGGCAGGAGAGAATCTTTATTTACCTTATTGATAAGAGTGACTATATCTCCTTCTTTGATTGTCAATTCATCATCATTCTGTGCCTCATATGGAAATATTACTTTGCAGTAATCCTTGGCTGTAAAAAGAAAAGAAAACACAACCTTTAAAACGCTTTATCTAAAAAAAATGCTTTATCTAATGAGCGGGTCCAGAAGAAGATGTTCTTTATCAAATTAACTTCAAGGAAAAGCACATTTAACAGGTGGGATATTACTATTGCATAAAGAGAGAGTCACCCTCAGGAAATTACCTAAGATTGCCCATTTTTGACTCATGTATATTTATTCTCTTCATTTTTTTCCCCTCGCAAATCATGTGACATCATCAAACACCATTGACTGCTTTGCTTTTCTCAGGCAGAAAAATAAAAAGGTTCCTTAGTCTCAGGAAAACAGACAAGTACCATTTTATATAGTCTTCAGGTATATGCATAAACACACACAACCTACAGAGGGCAAAAAGCTTAAATTTTGCCTCAGTACGCATTACTAAATCAGAAACAGGGTATTTGTATGTGTTACAAAGCCAAGATGGTATGTAAAATAATGAAAAATTACCCCATTATGGTACATCTTAAGAAACAAATGTCGATGTATTTATATGTGAACACATACCAACCACACATAGCCAACAAATATTGACCTAACATTGTTTACACACATGTTTAGAGGGGGTGAACGTGTTCGAATATGTTTCATAGCCCCATGGCCTTTCTGTGGCAACCTGCCTATTCATAGACCGGGCTGTTTCCTAGCAAGGAGATGCATTATCCCTCACCAAAGAAGGAAAAATACTAAGGCCACTCAAAATCAATTCAAGTATGTCCTGAATTAGATGCTTTTGAAACTCTATCTGATGTTAAATCATCTCTATTCATCCAAAAGCACCGATTTTGAAGACAATGAAAACATTTGTAAGGTATTGGAAAATTGAGACTTGAAAAACCGGGCTTTGATGACTCAGGATAGAAAGTGGAAAGAAAAATTCAAGCCAATTAGTATCTACTGGGACAGGAATTTATTATTCTGCATCAAAGTCAAGAAACCTAATGGCTTTGAGTGGCCTTAGATATTTCCCAAAGATAAGGCCAGTTCCTGCAGACAGATCATAAACTAGAGCTATATACATAAGTATCAATTATATTGTCCCTAGTACAATTTATATCATTAAAATGTGTCTGTTTATTTTGGTTAACATCCCAGCAATCAAAGAGAATGATATGTAAAATAAAGGCAATTAAAAATCCATAATACAGATATACTGTGGTCTAGGGCTGAGATATGATGGGGGGGAAGGGGAAGAAACGAAGCAGGGGAGGGGGACTAACTTTGCTGCTGTGTAGATGTTTTTGTTTTCTGTACAATGGCTTGAAGATATCAGTTATATCCCTATCCTAGTGTTGGAGACCTTCCATCTTATTAATAGGTACTCTGGGCCTTTGAAGGCTTTTGCTCATTAACCTGTGTGGAGGGGCACTAGTTCTAAATCTCATCAACATCATCGTCCTAAAACCCACATAGGTACCAATATTCCGTATCTTTTTAATTAGTAATAGCAAATCTCCCCAAATCTGAATGGGTCAAATGTTCTAAAGGAAGGGAAAAAGTTAAACATCTTTAAATTGGATAATGACAGCTCCTTACCAATTTTCCTATTGACTGTGCTAGTGAAATATGACTACCCAACCTCAAAACTTACAACAACACAAACACATACAGTATTATTGAAGAACTCCTTTGCAGAGTCTCAGCTTTAAGAATAACTTTGGATGGAAATCATGGAGACACTTTGCAAAGAATACCCATGGCCAACAAAGAAAGAAGGAACTAGTCATATTTCTGTTCCTTTCAGTCAAAAAAAGTAAGTGTGGTAGAGGCTGTTGGTTAATTTCTCAGCAGCCATTCCCCACCTCCTTCCTGGTGCACAGAATCCTAATTTGTTCAGGCATTATATTCAGGAATAGGGAACCCTCCCACAGCCCCATGGATGAGTAAAATATGTCCAGGCAAATAATGTTAATCTCAATCCCCTTTGTTGGTGATTGGTTTAAGGATAGGCATGTGATCTATTTCCAGCCAATGAGATGTGAGAGGAAATCTCCTGGGTGGGGGGTGTCAGATTTTGTGTGTGTGTATGAGAGAGAGAGAGAGACTGAGAGATCGAGATTGGCTTAAGGAAAATAGTTGCCCCAGCCTTTCTGCTCTTAACATTGTTTTATCTTTGTTAGAAGACAGTACACTGTTTGGTGCTGTTGCAATCACATTTCAACTGTGAGAGGAAAGCCAAGAAAATCACTGAGAATTTGATGAATTTTAATAAGGTTTTACAGTTGTGTGACCATCACCATAATCCAGTTTTAGAACACTTCTACCATGCAGCTATGCTGTTTTATGTGTGAGGCATTAAACACAGAATTATCTAGAAAGCACCACTCTGAGATAAAAGGCAGAGATACTGGTGGTAGTGGCTGCTGCCAACTCCCACTCTCCTAGAAGCAGGTTGCTGCAGCATGTCTCCCCCCTTTCTGTGTCCCCAGGACCCACATAGAGCTCCCATTCAACATTTCTTGGTGATGCCTGAGTGACACCTATAAAGCAGAGGAACATTTGAGGGGCAGCAAGCAGGAGGAGAGGACTGTTGGCCCCTGTACTAATTACTGGCCTTCAGATTTTAAGAAATTTGCCCTATTAAAATCATCAAGAAGTCCAAAACATTTGACTCTTCAAATGTTGGCCAGAAGTCAGGACATTGGGGACTGGGTTCAGTTCCAGCTGGGCTTTCCCAAGCGCATGACCGGAGGCAATCACACTATATCTTTGGATGACCTTGGTGTCCTCAGGTGTAAGATCAGGAGCCAGGCAAGGAGGGGCGAGAGGAGAGTTGGGTTCAGCAGAACACTTTTAGCAAATTTAAACTAATTCCAGAACTTAAACATAAAACCACTAAAAACAGAGCTGGTCTGGTCAGAGAGTAGGGCTGTTCCATCTCCCACCCAGGTCCCCAAAAACATGTCACCGAAGCTCTGAGAGCTCCAAGGAGCACACTGGGCTAGAACTAAGTTCCTGCCAGCTCTGACTTTTCACGACTCTAGTTGCAGGCACTATCACCCAGAACTCTTGATCAACCATGGCAACCGTTGGCCTCACACACTTTTGTTGATTATGATATATTTTAAAATAGGAGTTTATTTTTACTTGTGAGGCATTTGAGCCTTAATTGAGCAGTATTAGAAAATTAAAACATTATGTTGCTTTGGATATATCCATGGTTTTCAGACACTCAAAAACAAATGTAGATGCAAAAAGGTCATTCACTCTAAGACTGTAATTAATTTTATAGTATATGGAACAAAAATGGTCCTGAATTCAATTCAAATATTTATTGAAATACCACCATGAAAAAGATATTGCCAGTTCTTAGGCCTGTGATATATAAGTAAGTCCAACCACCCCCTCCCATCCTTGCATGGAAGTGATAATCTAATGCCTAGAGAAAGGCAAGGGGCGGAGGAACGACAAGATGAGAAGACAAACACAACATATGCTCACTATGATGGAGTACTGCAGTGGTGTTGCAGAGAAAGGCAAGATTACATTCGGGAGAGAGATCACGAAAAAGGAGGCATTTGATAAGTCTTAAAAGAAGAGTATAATTCCAAATCCTTTTTGGACATGGGAAGATTATAAATTTTAAATGAGTAGCAGACAGAGATGGAGAGGAAGGGAGCAAAATTAATTTTTGGAGGCAGGCATTTTCCATCCTGTCATCAATTAGATGAATTTAATTAGTCGGAGATCAAATAGGAATGAATACACACACACACATAAACATAAAGAAATACAGGCACAATTTATCCAGTGATTGAGATGATTTTGTCTCTATTTTTTTCTTTGGAAAGATTAAAAAATACTAATGAATTAGCATAAGAACTGAAATCCTAAATCGGTTCGTAAGCTTTTTTGTCTTAGAATCCTTTAAGAATCTGATAAAAAGCAATAACTCTCTTTCCAGGAAAACAAAACATACACACACATTCGAACGTGGAGAAAAATTCATACAATATCAGAAGGTTCAAGTACCTTGAAGCTGCAACCTAGTTCCTAGATCAAGAGCCCCTGTACTGATTACTGGCCTTCAGATTTTAAGAAATTTGCCCTATTAAAATCATCAAGAAGTCCAAAACATTTGACTCTTCAAACTTTTAGAAATTTACATAATATTAAAAACAGACTGTTAAAGGAATTGAACTCACATGCCCATATCACATGATTCCCTACAGCTTGTTTTATAATCTATTCAATAAAAACAAACCAACTTAACACAAACAAGCAAAAAACCCCTCGGCTTAAAAAATAAAAGCAGAAGAAACAGAATAAACATATCAGCATGCTGAACACATACACACAAGAAAATAACATTCAATCCAGGACAACTCTCTGGGCTCAACTTTAGGATAAGATCAAAACCCCATGTGTCACAGGCAGAGTCTAGTAGGAAACCTTCCAGAGCTTTTAGCAGCAGTGGAAAGTACCAGGTCATGCCTAGAACTGGAGTTTTCTTTTCCTTGGGGGTACTGTGACAAAAGTATCAAGCTCAGTGATGTCTACTTTTGCTAACATCATAATTGGAAATTCTTTCATTCAACTGACAAATATTTTCTGAGATGCTACTGGTTTATAATCCCTTATTCAAAACCCCTAGAGACAGAATTTTTAAGATTTTTGAAAGGAAATATGCTGCACATCCCATATAATATGCAACATCCCTAGCTGGGGTCTGGGGCTACACCTAATCATTAAAATTTTGCAGCAAAAAAAGACGACTGGTCACCCCAAGTGGAACAGATAGAGACTATGAACAGACACATGTCAATGTGGAACAAGTTTTATCACCCAATAGTGAGTAATAAAACATTTCAGTTTTCAGAGTTTTCTGTACCTTGCAATTACATATAAGGGTGTGGACTTCTATCATGTTCTGGGAATGAGATTAGTTATCTGGTTCTCAAGGAGCTTGTAACCAAGCAGGGGAAATAAGGCATGCGTACACATAATTCTCGACAAGGCAACATGAAGAGAGGATGAGAATGATGCATTTGAGTTAAAGCATCAGAGTATTAGCAATGGGGAAATAACTTTCCAAACAAGAGACTTAGGATCCTGTCGTAGAGGAGTAAAATGGCAGCGGGCTTTGTACAGTGTTCTAGGACAATGCCCAGAGGAGAAGTAGGATTGGGGCATGTTTTCCAATCATTCCTGCTGATAAGAATTATGAGGGGCACCTGTTCATTCTCTAGCTTCCCAGACCCCTTTCCTGGGGATCTGATTCTTCGGGTTCAAGGTGGTAGGAGGAATTCATCTACTAAACAAGCACCCTGGTGACTCTCATTATCAGGGAAGCTTAAAAACCCATTGTGTGGGTCAGTGGTTCTCAGGCTTGAGTGGGCATCAGCCCCAGGTACAGGGATTGTAAAGCCAGATCGCTGGGCCCTGTCCCCAGGGCTTCAGATTCTTTAGGGCTGGGGCAGGACCTGGGGGTTTGCATTTCTAACAAGTGCTCAGTGATGCTGCTGGTGCTGGTTCTGGAACCATACTGTGAGAACCACAGATCTAGCAATGGGCATTAGCGAAGGTTCAATGCTAGGAGGGAGCAAAACAAACGTGGGGACCTAGATGGTAGACCATTGTGGTGATGGTGGTGCTGGGGGTGGGTGTGCTGTATGCTAAATTTAGACGAGAACTCCAGTTCTGGGTCAGATTCTGAGGATCTGGGCCTAATAAAGAGCAGTGAAATACATGTCTAATCAATAAATAATAACTGAGCACCCACTGTATTCCAGGCAGTAGGGATGCAGAGTGCCCTCGTGGGGCTAGCAGTTCGAAACGAGGGCTCCCCAGAAGACACTGGCAATACCTGGAGACAATTTGCTTGCCATAACTGGGGGTGGGGGGAGTGTTGAGCGCTACTGACATCTAGCAGGTAGAGGCCAGGGATGCTGCTGAACATCCTACTGTGCACAGGGCAGCCCCTCAACAGCGAATGCCCAAATGTCCATACCGCCGAGGCAAAGCAGCCCCGGTCTATATTTAAATCCAGACAGGGAAATGAAACACGACGCGTCCGTCACTATGTCTGTCAATGCCAACCCAATGCCTTCCTTTATGAAGAAGCTGACTGTCACCCCAAAGCACCCCAAACAACCATCTTTGGTCTTGGACGCTGCTGGGACTTTGACTTTCAAACTATTTCACAAGTATTAATGATGATACCTTTTATTCTCTCACTTTAAAAGAGAAAAGTATTTTTTTTTGAAAGAAAAAATGAAAATCTGACAAGCAAAGCCCTTCTGTTCTCTACTGTGGAGCAGAGCCCAGATCTCTGCTCCTCCGGGATGTCTTTGGGAGAAAGGAAACGCATCACGAAAACACAGAGGGAGTTAACCTTTTTCTCCATGCAGATCTTAAGCCACACGGGTAGGTTGCGTACTCTCATGGGAAGGTCCCCACTCTGAATGCAGACAGCAAGGTCTGTGTTGGGGGTACTTGGTGAAAGGTGCTTCCCAGGAAGAGGGGCACCCCTGGGACATCAGGCCTAGGGCTTTGGTATACATCAGGTGTGGGAGGTGCTAAAGGCGTAGATAGGAAATACGTTCCAAATTGGATGTGCCCAAACCTCCAGGCCCAAGAATGAGTGAGCTCCGGGGAGGAAGCAGGAGCAACATAGCCAGCCTGGAAAAATGGGAACAAAGGTGGATAGCAGGAGGCTGAGGAAAACCCAACACAAGGGATTTGACCCTTTTTTCTCCTGTTTAAACATGTGGTGAAAAAAGCAAAAATGAGTCGGACTGAGAAAGTGACACTCTGCCCAGCCATTCATCAGGCTGGGGTGACAGACACAGATAAGGCCAGCTGCAAAGTGATCAGGAAAGAGTTTCTCTCAAGCATGTACTGCAGCTATAAAGTCTCCTTAACAACCCCCTTCTCTGAGTGCTACTAATTTCTTACTCCCCGAGAAAGTCTGTGGTTTTAGAGGACAAATTATCAGAAATTCTGTTTTTTAGAAACTTATGTCAGTAAGAATGAAACGTTTCTCTTTTGCCTGAATGTACTAAGTCACTGTGCCCTGGAGAAGCAGCCTGGATTCCCAGCACAAGTGCAGTGCCTCACATAAGGGGTTTCTGGACACAGCATTGCACGTGTGTCTTTACTCCATGGCTGCCAAAGGGGCAGGACCTGGGTCTACTCACAGTCCGGACCTGAGGTCGACCCCTTGCCACACAGCCCTGCTTTGCTTTAAGCCTATCAAAACATCGCTTTGTTTAAATTTCATTAAATTCCACCCCTCCTCAAAATCTGCAACTACCTTTTCTTACGTTTGGTGTGACATCCACAGGTCCCCCGGTATGCAGTCTCCCTGGTCACAATGCACCAATAAACCTGATTTTGTCAGACTACAGGTTTGGCCCTGGAGGTCTTAGGCTTATTGGGCTAGAGCAGTAGCTAGTAAGAAAAAAAAAGACTCTGGCGAGGCCAACACTGGCAACCGCTGCCAATCCTCAGACCCTGGAACAAGCCCAAGGGTCTTACATGAGCAAATGTGTCCTTTTTTTACAGTGTGTGAAACCGTTTTCCTAGCAGAGAACTCTGTAAGCAAGTGTTGAGAACATGCTTTCGAAGAACTCTCTTACCATTGTGTTTAAAGTTTCATTATATGTGGTTTCCATATGCACATTTAAAGCCTAAATCTAAGTAGGTTTCCGTAGAGATGCATTTTGTGCTGTTTTTATACAGTAAATGGAACTGTTTTCCAAGCAGACAACTTTATAAGCAAGTGTTTAGAACATGCTTTCGAGGAATGTTTCTACCATTGTGTTGAAGGTCTCACTGTGAGCGGTTTACACATACACGTTTTAAAGCCAAATCTAACTATGCTTTTTTAGAGATGCATTATGTGCTGTTTTCTTACAATGAGTGGAACTGTTTTCCATACAGAGACCTCTAACTCTGTAAGCGAGTATTTGGAACATACTTTTAAAAGATGTCTTCCCTTTGTGTTTAAGGTCTCATTGCGAAGGGTTTACATAGACACAATACGTACACTTGGCAAAAGGGACCCATGGCTAATAGCTTTTAAAAGACTGTCTAATCTAGAGCTCAATAAATCATAAATCATTTCTAATTCTTCATTTTCTCAACCACCACATAATATTATGTGCTCACTGATTCCTTGGCACTTTTCTAGGCTATATGGTGGCGATATTAAATAGAAGATAGAGCCTTAACCTAGAGGGACCAATGGTCTAATGATAGCATGTCACCATGTGTCACCGTCACAGAGGACAACTCCTAAGAAGCAAGGAAATGAACTGAGTGATGATAAAGGTGGTACAAGTGTCCAGTTATGGAGTGAGGTGAGAGAAAACTTAGCCCTTACCCTATAGTTATAATTTATTCAGAAGCTTGATCTGCCCTTGTACAAATTCTGTCAAGGATTTTTTTTCCTAACACACCTGTTTAACTGGTCTTCTGAATCTGTAAGATTAAACTGTTTGTTCAGAAAGATGTTAAACAGTCCTTTCTTTGCACTATTTTTCTATTCCACAGAGGCCACGAATCTGCATCGATTGTAATGAGAAAGAGGGAAACTCCAGATGTGGTGAGCTGGAGAAACCTCAGGGCACTTCATTATGAATATTTAGACAGTTTTCTTCTTGTTATGAAAATTATGCCAATCTGTTCCCCTGCAAGAGTTTCCAATGAATTTCAATATCATAAAAGCTTTTTTTGAGGGGGGGGATGTTAGTTGTTTAAATAAATCTTGATCAGCTGAGTTTCACTTTCACTCAGAAAATACCAACTTACATGAATATTTTTTGAATCATCACAACTCTTAATTCTGATGTGAGCTTGTATTTTAGCAGGCTACAGAGACAGGTATGCAGGAAGAAGCTGCCCTCTTCTGCACTCCTGAGCAATTTTTGTTATAAGTGTGTCTTCCAACCAGAAGGAAGAAGGAAGCTGCTCGGATCCCAAGCTCAGTGTCATTTCTAATATGCAGTTAGTCAGCACTCTGTGGCCTGCCACCTAAATATGGGTGTCACATCAAAATCCAGAAGGGAAATGGTCTAAATGGAGGGGGCTTTTTAGAGGACTGGGGTGCCACTAAATGGAAGTAATGGGAGAACAATTAGCCCAGAATTTGCTCTTAACAATGAAAGCAAGAGAGAGTGTGCAGGGCGAGATTAAACTTCAGAAATTTTTGCCCTGGGGTCCGTGAAAAATGTCTGTCAATAAACATCCCTCAAGTCTTCCCTGACAGTGGTAATTCTCCTTCCTGACCCGCTACCCATTCGCAGGCATATTAACATCTATATCCAATGACATTTTCTCATATTCCCACCAAATTGTTCACATCTTCCTTCTGCCTCTCCCATCCATCTGCTTAATCCTTCGAATGCAGAAACCTTCCACTCTGAGTTGTAAAGCTTATAGAATTAAATCAGAGGATGCAGATGCTGGGGGCAACCTCAGGGGTTTTCTCTAGTGCAACCCTCTGACTTCACAGACAATGCAGACAAGGAGGAGGAAGGCCAGAGAAATAAAATTATTTGCCCAAGGTCACATGGCTAGCTAATAACAGAGCTGCACCTAGAATATGTGCCTTCTGACTCTTGGCCAAAACACACCACCGGCCTCTGTAAAACCACTCTTTATTAGTAACCCATCCCTCACGCTGATGCTTCTAGAGTGCCAGGTGCGTGGATGTAGTTAATAGATACTTGTAGGACTGAAAGAAGCTTGGGCTGGAGCCAGATCCTCCTACGTGCTCAAGGGATCTGAGCATTTGAAACTGTGTTCGTTTCCAGGCCCAGGAAGCCCACGAGACCCCAGAATTCCTCTAAAATGACACTATCCGATACGGTTGCCACTAAGCACACGTGGCTATTGAGCACTAGAAATGTGGCTACTCAAAATTGAGATATGCTCTACCTATAAAATACACTTGGGATTGTGAAGACTTCCCATGAAGAAAAGAATGAAAGTATTTCATTTAATAATTTTATATAGATTACATGTTGAAATGATATATATTGAGTTAAGTAAAATATTTTAAAACTAAGTCCAATTGTTTTCTTTTATTAAATGCAGCTACTAGAAAATTTTAAATTATACATGTGGCTCACATGATATTTCTATTGGCTAGCACTGTCCTAAAACACAGCTAACCCTTCCTATCCACTCACCTAATCCTTCCAAAAAGACTTGAGTCTCCTGCCCACAGACATCCAGAGGTATCTGGAGGTATTTAAGCAGACACGTGCTGAGGGTTGGTGGGTCATCAAGGGTCCGTAGCGTTAGTTGAGTGGTTAGGCCTCTCTGACCTGAAGGCTCATGAATCCCTAAGGTGCTTAAGTTGCCATTCTCTAGAATCTTTTGCCACCTGAACTACTCAAAGTACCCCGGTTACATATGGATAAACCCTAGCTCTGCACATGGGTGAGATACATATGGCAGGAAAGAACCACGTTCTGCAAAGCGGGGAAAAACTTCTAGAGTTCTGAATCTAACTTGTGCTCATCTTAATGATGAGGATTTAACGAAATGCATTCGTGTGTATTTTTCCTGGCGTGTTTGAAAAAGCTAGCAAGATTACACAAGGATTTTTTAAAAAGCATTTCGATTATCACAAAATCCTTAACTTCTTTCCGACATCAAATGCATGACTAAGGAAACTCACTCTTTGTCCTGCTGTCCATTTCTGTTTTCGACGAGTCTGGAGTTGCTGCAGCTGGAGGTAACTTCTTTCCAATAGTCTGACGGGGGAAAAACAGAAGATGTTTTACTTATCAAGATGATCATCTCTATTAAGCAAAGGAATAAAACCAAGATCATAACGACAAAATGCTCAAAACTGGTTCTAAAAACCACACCCTTAAGTTCACGCACTGCTCTGTGTATTGGCTGCTGCTCTTCCATAGGCCTGACCCTCAGTGATAAACGAGGGGGAAACTAGGTCAAAAGAGCTTTGTCCTTGCAGGCATTCGGTACCTTTTATTCTCTTTCTTCCTTACTAATACTCTTATTAAAAGGCTGACTATTTTTAGCAGAGAAAACAGATGTAGTTCTTCTCATTTCATGAGAAGCTGACTCAGTCTATGGAGGCGCGATACCTGGCCCGACAGAAGTGCTCAAAAGTAATGACAAAGCGGAAGAACGGAAGGAGGAGGGAAGAAATCAAATGAAAAGATAAAGGAATGGCGGGCCAGGAGGACAGAATGGCTGGGCAGGCAGAAGCCACGGTGGCCAGCGCAGCTGTGCTTTATTGCACCTCTGTCTAGCATTTAAAATTCCATCTGCCTCAGAGGGAATGAGGAGACATGCTCATGTCCTCTAGGACAGATCCACCTACCCCAAAGGCAAAAGCAAGTCAGCCAACAGCTCCCTTCCCTCCAGGGCTTTAAAAAAGTCCAATGCCTTAGACTCTATGCATTTTTTGACTAGTTTAAAAAAGAAAAAGATTATGAGTTTGTTTTGAATTCATTTTCTTTCTTTTATTTGAAGCTAATTCTACTATTATTCATTATTTCTGAACCATCCATAGAGAAGACTGGATATTGTCTCTACCTAAAGATGTTCCTGAAAACACAGGTCACTTAGCAGCTCCAAAACAGAAACCAATAAACAGACTCTGTGGTTCCAAAGGTGAGGTCTGTTACCCACTCTTCTTTGCCACCACACTTGCATGATCATGACTAATGCCCAAGGAAATCGTCTACTGATACCAGGAGAGAGCTGTCACAACCAAGGAGATGGGTCAA
Source organism: Avahi laniger (assembly GCA_963575035.1). Classification (NCBI taxonomy): domain Eukaryota; kingdom Metazoa; phylum Chordata; class Mammalia; order Primates; family Indriidae; genus Avahi; species Avahi laniger. Next base: position 43,438 of record CAUYSK010093099.1, read on the forward strand.
TCAACGTCCCCAACAATGAAGGGTTTCACCAGTGAGAATTCCAGCCCCTGTGAAAACCAAACATCTTTGCTCCTTGAACACATAAAGAGGAATGAATTGCATAATTCAAAACTGGCAAGGTGGAATTTTTCTTCAGATGAAACTGATTCACCACAGTTTTTAATTTGAAAAAGTTCTTCATGCTTTACACGTTGAACCTAACATTAAATATGAATAAATCACAGAAAGAAGATACGATAAATCAAATCCTCAGCTCTTCATGAATTTTTAAAAACATTTGCGACAGAAAGCCTTTACATTTTACACGGTGACATTTTTATTTAGTGCTGCAGGGCTTTCTATATTGGATAAAAAATGAAACCCAAAATAATATGCCACCCCTCAACTGCTGCTAAGTACTCAAACTAATAACATTTTATGATTCCAAGAGATTATCGGGGAAGAAAAAAGCTTGATATTATTCTGGCATAAGGTCAAATTTGATGAAAAACTGTTCTTAGAATTATCTTGCAAAATCAGGTATCGACAATAAAAATAGAAGCTCTCAAAGCGTCATTTCATTCGCATTCCTGTTCATACTTTCAACAGCATCCTTGCCAATCTCTTTGTTTTTCCCTTTCGGGACTGGATAAAGTATCACTATTGTTAGCACATCAGGAAGAAGAAAACAAAAGCAACCAGTACTTCAGTTATTACTGACAGTGGAACGAGGAAATCAGGAAATGCAATAGTAAATGTTATTCCCACTCCTGACTTTGTTTTCCCGAAAAAGAAAGAAAAAAAGAGACAGGCAATGGTTTGAACTTTAAACCAGATGCTTTCGTTTAGAGAAAGCTTCACAGGTTGTACATTTTTACAAATTCCCCTTCTTTTGTAACAGAAGAAAGTACTGCACATCATCTCTGCTGTCCTGGTTTACCAGAATGCCCAAACTAACAGACATCAAGAAAGGCCACCAGTTAAATACACTTATTTTGGTCCAGAAAGACACAAAAAAAGCAAAGCTTACTCTGGTTTTTTTTCCTTGCTATTTCAGAAGATCCAGCACACTGGCCTCTGTGTGGATCCAACCAACAAGGGTGACAGCAAAGCTGATATTATACTCATCTTCTGGCAGTGCTAGACCTTAAATCGTACCTTGTCCTTCATGGACCATGATAAAAGTCTAGAATACAACAGGTTCCTCCCCTCTTAGCCCCGGTCCTGCAGGTATTGCAGAGATGAGGATTGTTCCAGGGTTTCTCACTTCTCAAGGATATACACCTAGAGAAGTGTGGTCTCCACACCAGCAGCACCTGAGAACTTGTTAGTAAAGCAAATTCCCAGGCCCCGCCCCAGACTTTCTCAATCAGAAACTCCAGGGATGGGACCCAGCAGTCTGACAGAACACACCCTTCATGGGACTCTGATGCATGTTCAAGGTTGAGAACCACTGACCTAGGTGTAGGAGGGATTCCATTAGTATTAATCAAATATCTTTTCTTGGATTAAAAACTCACATGCCTATTCTTATATGTAGATAAATTATAAATCCTATTTTTCACTCTTCTTCCTCTTTTCTCTTTCATCTTTTCCACCAAATGCTTTCTACCTTCTCTAGTCTCACTGGTATAACAACTTGTCATTGCTACTAAATGTGTCAGTTCAGAGAGGAACTTGAGTTTAGCAGAGCAGACAATGTGACACTATCGCTGAGGAAAGAATGGGGAGGTACAGTTGGTCATGAGACCCATCACCAAAGGAAAACTGAAAGGAAGGGAGGAAAAGTGGTTCTGAACCCAAACTGGAAGGCCATAATCTAATCTCTCCGGGCTCAGACTACCTGGAAGGCCAGGCAGGCAGATGCCCATGGCTGCATTAACCTTCAGAGACAGCCAAACCCTGCTGCTCCCTTTGCAGTGTTTCCCTTTCCTGGCATTTTAAGTGGGGCATTTCTTTATTACAGAACGCTGTCTCATATGCCAAAGGATAGTTAGCAACCCTTGTTCCTGCCCACTGAAAGTCTTAGTGTCCCCCTGAGTCATTGCATCTACCCCAGACACCCCATACCTTTCCAAATACCCCCAGTTGGGGCCCTCCAGCCCTTCCTCTGTATACAAGACAAAGACAAAGGACAGTGAATGTATTGCTTTCCCATCAGCCTTCCAGCTCGCCCTACCTCTGAAAACATCTTTGGTCCATCAGGCATAAAATGAACAGAATCCCAAATTTCGAAGGGTATGCCTCATGAAAACAACATCTAGCTCCAATACACAGATATGTCATGTGTAACTGAAGGTCAGCTATGATGCAGGCCTAAGTAGACAGAAAAATCAGGGAATCCCATCCGTACATCTCTCCTCCACCTAGCAGGCGGCGAAGAAGAATGTTAGGATGTTGGCTGTGGAAGAGGATACAGGATTTCCACTTGTGGTTTCCTCTACACAGTACTGGGTGCTTGCCCTCTTGGGTACCATAAAGAAGATGGTTTATCCAGGACAAGCATGAGCCATGCACTTAGGAGCTGTGTTGACATGCTCAGGACACAGCTCATTTACCTTCTAAGAGATCTGCAAATAGGCCCATTTTACTATATGTCTTCAGATGGAACAGACTCCCAAATCCCACTCCGTTGCCTGGCCCATCATTTCCTCTTCCCTTCTATGTGATGGCTTAAAACTTAAAACTTCCCAGTACATACATCCATGTTAGTCTGCTCTGCTTGTCCCCCAACTCAGAAGCCAGTGCTTGGTCTAGTAATCTATATACATATGGATGGATGTATAGAACTAGACATCTACAGACTATTGCTAGGTATCTACTTCAACACACAGTAATCACCAGGCTGGTGTCAACTTTTATCTCTTACCACAACCCAATCTTCATTTAAAACCTAATTTTTAAGAATAAATAATTCAGAAACTTCATTCCTTTGAACATTTAATAACATAAGTTCCTCTTCCCTTTAGCCCTCTTGCCAAAAGCATTTAATAGACTTTTTGGGATTTTTGTGTACAATGGGAGTATCATACATACTTCCTAGTTCTACAAGATCCAGTAATACAGCATCATGATAGATAACTACCATATGATTTCAATTAGTGGAACAAGTCATTTTTTTCCTTTTCTATGCCAAAATGAAGAAACTAATGCTGACAAGAAAGACAATCACCGGATTGCAGTCCAAGGGAATCCAGTTCCCAAATGACTAACGTATCCATTTTCTCTGTGCCTATGAAACGTGAGACCAAGATCCAGCTCAAGAGTATAAGATCATTCCTCTCACTTTTTATTCAAATTCAGATATGAATTCCTTTGAGTATAAAAAAGTTTCTAATTATAGGACAATGCTAAGGAGAAGAAAGTCTCCTCTCTAAGAATACCACACACAACTCTTATATCACAAAGGCAGCCAGATTCAATGGGTAGGGGGAGGAGGAAGAGAGCTCCCTGCATTCCAGCAACTGACAAAGTCCCCCCGTCCAGAGGCCAGGCTTTCTGGCAGCTATCCTAGAAGAGGATGACGGTCTGAGAAGTGATCCACAGGTAGACAGTACTCAAGTGCTCACACAAAGCCACACACAAGAGATGACTTTTCAAACAGCTGGTAAAACACAAGATAAAGGATGGCTTTTCGATAGCATTCCTTTTCCAACACTAGTCTGTGGCAACACTCCTTCCCTTTCTGTTCAGTAAAGATTTATTAAGTGTCCGTTTAACATGAGGCAGGAAAGCAGCCAAAAAAGCAGAAGGATGCTGAACATCACGGCAAACGCTGAAATAGCAATTTGTGGGGTCGGTTCTCCAGCAGGGTATGTTGAGGGGTGCCCAACCATTCAGCATGGTTATCTCAAATCCTGCTCATATACAGGATATGGAGAAATATAAGATATAGGACACAGTGACAAAAGGAAGGACAAAACAGTATCTATAATTTGACCATATCCACAACTTTTCAGTTTTTGTTTAGCACTATAACTCAGAAAGATCCCCAAACCACTATTAAAACTCACTGTACGCTATTCATATTTATTTTCACATGCTGCCTTCACGAACACCTATGACTGATGGCATTATGAGAAGTCTTCTTGGCTTTCAGTAGGGAGCCATAGGAGCAGAGCAGAAGCCCTGTGAGCCAGCTCGTGTCAGAGCCAAAAAAGAACGAGCACAAAGCAGTGTCCTCACAATGGAGTGCCTTGTGCGCTTCCCCTGGAAGGCTTTTCTGCTCGCTGGGAAATTTACATCAGCAACTGTCAACTCGCCTGCATTTGGTGGGCCCAGCTAAAACTATCTGATATCAACTGAAGATATGCCAGAGTAAAATACAACTCCAAATTCGAAAAAGAAAACACACAGTCCAGTAAAAGGAAAAACTACTTTGCAGTTCCATTCCAGGGACAGGGTTTACCTTTGAAACGCCTCCTACACTGTTCTACCAATTTCTACTCCTCCAAAGGGGCAAGCTTCACAGTCTATTTTTAAATTTGGTTATGAGGAAAACATAAAATTTTAAAAGAAATGCTCTGATTATGAAATTGGGCTTAAGATTTAGAATCATTCCTATGAAGTTTATTTCCCTGGTTGTCTCGAAAAGTTAGAGAGAATTCAAATTATATTAAACCTCTCTGCCCGATGGCAGTTAAAGACCTTGTCAGATTCATAGCTGCTTTAGAAGCAGCTGCCAAGTATATCACACTGATGTACTACCCTCAACTACCTTTCTTACCCTTCCTCTTCCTCATGGCCCTCCTTGACAACAGGGCCTAGGTGTTCATTATTCTCTTCTTCCTACAAAGTCAGAAGTCACTTAAGTGTTGGTTGAGTAGAGCAGGGAGCATTCACTCTTTACCCTGGCATTAGCACCCCAGCACGACAGGCACAAAGACAGGAGATGTCCTTCTTGATGAACCAGAGAGCCCCTATGCCTCTTAGAGCCCCACTGCTTCAATCACTGACATGCATAAGCTCCTTCCAACCTGGTTACTGGTGACAGCACATTGTCCAGGATCTTCCTAGGCTTCTATTGTCTTTGCTTTACTTCCTCTTGTTCCCCCTCACACACACACACTTCCTGCCCTCCTATTAATAAACTATTGGTTGCCATAAAGAAGAATCCAATCTCAGCCATGTTTCTGGTGGACGTCTCTCTGCCTATGACTTCTAAATACTCACACTAGCCTGTTCTCTCACGTTCTGTCTAGTTTCACATCTATTCTGTTCAGAAGACCCTCACTCAGATGCGTCATTATCACCCAAGTATGTGTACACACACATACACATGCACACATCATTCTCTTATCCTGAAATCATTTTCGAAAGTGTGCTCCCTCACCCCAACTCACAATGTTCCAACTACCAACCAATCTCCAAAACACCTAAATCCATAATCTGGTAAATTTGGGAAACACTGAATACTCAGCCTAAACAATGCATTATAGCATATTAAAGGCTCTGAGAAGTCCTGTAGTCACTGTTCAACTTTATTCTTAACTTTATTTCAGTGTATTCCAAACTTATCTGACCACAGAATTTCTACTTCTTGTGGCATCTATCAACACATCACAAGAATGAGTAGGCTATGAAATAGCTGAGTGAAAAGCATCACCTCCCCTTTCTAAATTCTCTTGCCTGTCCTGTCTCCTATGCTCACAACTTGAAACTCACCCTGCATTGCCTTCTGATTGTACCTTCTCATCCAATCCATCACCAAGGCCCTGCTTCTAGATTCATCCTCTTCCTCTCTGATCCCAGCCTAGAGCCTTGTTACCATCACAGAGACTATTCCAATAGTTTTCTAGATGAGGATTCTGGTCCCAGATTCAACCTGCATCATTTGATCTCCCATAAGACCCAACTTTTAGTCACCTTCCACCATCACCGCTCATTATATCTACACCAAAGCACTCAGAATATACTGCTTCTGAATGGCTGTTCATGTAAATTCCCAAAGTCCAGAAGAAATTCCAGGGTTTACTCCTAATTTCTGCCACTTGCCATGTCTCCCAATAGCCCTTATCTTTCTCTTGAGCTCTGAAGACTAATATGAAACTTCCTCTGAATACAAAACACCTGGTCCCATCTTAGATTCTTCCATCAGGTCTCTTAGGATTTACTCTTTCAATATGTCCAATAAAAACTTTAGTATCTATCATTCTACTGAACAAATACCCATGAAGTCTGTTTTATATTTGTGTATTACACAGAGACATGTGTTCATTTGAGTGTATCAGCAGAATCTGAGCCAAATTCTATCATTTATTATGTAGGTTAACTTCTGCCAGGACCTGATCATTTGGTTCATTTGTTTGCTTTTTAAACACCTCTAGAGACCACGTCCTAAAAAACTGCAAAGAAACATGGAACACAGTCAAGGAGGGGTAGGATTGTCTCTTTGTCAAAGCAAAATAACTTTCTGAAGCTTTGGTAGGAGCTTCTACTCATGCTGGGGAAATGCAGTGTTGACAACAGAATCAAAACCTACTTAAGTGCTCAATGAGGTGGAGAATGTACAGTCAGACAATATTAAAATCATAGAAGGCAGCTCTCTAAACGTCTGACAGTATAGAAAAAATACTGTTTATGTTTTACCCCCACTGTTCCCAAGAGAGGAGTCTGCATGCTGTTTTGTTGTAGGATCATCTTACTCACAAAGGATGAACAAGCCAAAGTAAATTTCCATTTCATATACCACTTTGGCAAAACACAATTCGCCATTATAATTTATGAGACTATTTTCCATTGTTATGACAGATAAAGGGAAATCAGAAAGGATTAGTTTTTTTATCTTTTGATTAACAATGCCTTCCTTTTAAATGTATTTTGAAAGTTTAAGAGGGTGGGTAAGGGAGAGAGAGAAAAAGATGATATGGCAAGAATGAATATCATGGGGTTGGTTGGGGTTTGTTCATCCAGTGCTTTAACACGAAACATGCTGAACACATGTGGATCAAGCCCTAATTTTCCTATAAGGTAGCTGTATGAATTCAATTAACATACAAAGATCCTTTCCAGGTCCAAAATATTTTTATTTATTCAATCATGACATACTGCAGGCTGTTCCCCTTAGCTGGGGATGGCACCTCCTCTCCAAATATATTTAAATTCCACCTCACCTTTAAGATTCACCTAAGGTCCAGTCAGCTAACAGTAGCAGCTTTCAGTAACGTTTTCTACTGACGTGCAGCCCACACTTTGTGACATTTTTACATGTAAGAGAGACTTGAGGGCAAAGCTACATTTTCTTCAGTTTTCCTTTATACCTCTAAAATGAAGGTTTGTTTCAGTCGCTCATTCATTCATTGATTCAGCATTCTTTTCTGGAACTACCATAAACCTCAATCTGTGTTGAATGCTGCATCTACAAAGATGAGACGGGCAGAGTCCTGGATGTTTAATGAGTTCAAAATTGAGCAGCAGAGACAGACTCATTAACAGAGCCTCCCAGTGCAAAGGGATAAACACTACAATAAAGATGTGTATAGAAAAGGAAATAAAAGAAGCCATTAACAAACCTATACGGGGAAATAAGCCTCACAGTAATGAGGCAGCTTGCGTTAAATTCTGAAGGATGAGTAAGTATTTGCCAAGTAGAGAATGGTGGAAAGGTATTTTAGCTGGAGAAAAGCAGGAAGCAAGGCAGGAATGGATGCAGGGAATGGGGGCTTCCCAGCATAGGATGGGGATGGGGGGTTCACAGTAGGGGGGGTGAAGGGACCGCTGCTTGGGCCCTGGAGGCCAGCAAAATGAGGTAGGGCCAATATAACAGTTTGTGCTTTATCGTAAAGACAACCAGTAGTCATGAAAAGTAAGCAGAAGTGTGGTGCAATCAAATTTAGGACTTTAAGACCGCCGATCTGGTGGTATTGGGAGGAATGAAGTAGAAAGGAAAGGACATGCAAAAGCCCAGGAGACATGTGGGGGACTGACACAATAATCCAACTAAGGCAGCGAAATTAAGGATGTGAAAAAAGGTGTGGAAAACATTTAGACGCCTATCTATAGTTTATAGCCACCACAGGGATAAATCAGTGATTGTGAATTGGTTTGTATATGATGGAAAAATTCCCAATTCTCTTATGCTTTTGAGTCTACATATATGCATGCTACATAGTTTCTGAGTGTCAATTATGTGCAAAAAACTTTAAGTTCAGACTCTGATTAAAGAATCAAAGAGACAGATACAGTGGCTCAGAGAAGTGTGGCGGAGAATCTACCCTAATGGAAAGCATCACAGTGAATGTGTCTCTCAGTGCTCTGATGCCGGTGTAGAAACATTTAGTGGAAAAATAATAGACCTGTGATAGTTTTGAATAGTTAGCTTCCTGTTAAAATACCAATCTACCATTTGAAAACTGAAATATTTTTTAAAAACAGACACATGAGAAGCTCTTGACATGTGAAAAGGCATCTTTCTAATCTGACAAATTTCAAGTAAACAGTCAAATGTGTCTCCAAAAATGTCTTGAGCTAAAGATAAAAATGAGAAATTTCTTTCCCCAGAAGAAATTTCCAGAGAAGTTTTTCTGTCCTTCAAAGTAGGGGAGGGAAATGAAATAGTTTTGATCAGAAAAGAGGTAAATACTTGGAACAATGTTTTGTTGTTTTGTTTTCCAGTAAAACTGCTACTTAAAAGGCTTAGGGCATATAATGGAATATTATTCAGCCTTAAAAAGGAAGGAAATTCTGACATATGCTACAACGTGGTTGAACCTAAAGATCATTACGCTAAGTGAAATAAGCCAGTCACAAAAAGACAAATACTATATGATTTCACTTATACTACGTACCTAGAGTCGTCCAATTGACAGAGACAGAAAGTAAAATGGCAATTTCCAGGGGCTGCAGGGTAGGGAGGTATGGGGGAATTGGCGTTTAATGGATATAGAGTTGCAATTTTGCAGATAAAAAGAGTTCTGAGGACGGATGGTGGTGATGGTTGCACATCACTGTGAATGTACTTAATGCCACAGACGTGTACGCTTAAAAATAGTTAAGATGGTAGAGTCTACATTATGTATATTTTACCACAATTTGTTAAAAATGCTTAGGGCATACTTCTCTTTCCCTGTAAGCCTCTCACTGGCTAGGAATGTTAACTAGAATGGCAAAAAAAATTGTTCATGAGCCTCTGCTATCCTGATATTTAATATTCAACCACAAAATAATCAGGGGTATAGTCAGCATTTAATGAGGCGACTTAGAGAAGAAACGCATCTTTTTCCAGAGGCTTTTCATCTCAGGGATGCCTGCTGTGCTCATTCACCTCAGTCTTATCTGAAACACTCCTTCTATTGCTACAAAAGATAACCCACTGCTTCCATAAAGACAATCTCTAAATCTGGCTAACACTAAACAGCTCCAGCTTTAATATTGTACGACTCATTCTTTACTAAGAATCTGGTCCACGGATTCCTAAAGAATAACACTTAGTTCTTTTTTCGAGCCTCTGGGCCCCCGTATTTCACAGATGAAGGGCAGAGAAAATTACATCAATAGTTCTTAAGAAGGCTCAATAATATTATTTTTATATTTTGTTTTTATTAGAAAGAATAAGTTCTAATCATATACTTATTCAAAACAGGAACTTCCTAAATATAGCCAGAGGTCAGGTATACATTTGATAACATTTTCTAGATGCACAGCAGGATGCCTAGAAAAGATGACCCCAAGGTGCTTCAAGAATGGAGATCCCCAAAGAGAGACCAAATGAAACTCAGGGCACTCCAGTTACTACTTAGTAAAACATATTCAACATGAAAATCTCCTAGATGCCAACTGCTGAAATTCTCTCTCACCTTTCCCATGTTCCCACTGAACTTGGTTTGAATCTCTAGAACTGCACTCACTCTCCTCTGTCTTATATTTAAGGTACTTCTCTCTGTGTCTGCTTAATCGGCTGGACTGTAAGTGCTGGGGGGCAGGGCCTGCACCCTGGTAATTTTTGTATCTTTTCATATGCCTAGCACATTGGAGGTGCTAAATGTTCCTAATTTACTCCAGTCAACAAGAAACTCAACGTTCATCACAAAATATTTAGATTTAGGGAGAAAGGACTGTGTGCAGTGCCTTTTCTAGATGCTAGGGATGTAACAATGGAACACATAAACCTGTCCCCCCTTTCACCGTCTAGTGGGAAGAGTGAATTAGCATTAAGTAGGACTCATCTCTAAGAGTGCAGACTTCCCAGCTATGTGATCTTGGGCAAGCTACTTAACCTCTCTCTACCTCGGTTTCTCTTCTGAAATGGACATAAATAATACGTATCTCATAGATTTTCTAGGAGGATTAAATGAAAAAAGGTATGTATGTAAAGTGCTTAGCTATTATTACTATTACTGAATTTTACTAAATAAAAAGGAAAATGGATCATCTTAGTCCCTCTTAACGACTGTTTCGATTACACAGCTTTTTAAAACAGTAAGTTTAACTGCCCCGTTCCTTAGCTTGAGGACTGTAGAGCAGGAAGCAACTTCTACAAGACAGTCACATAGCAGAGACGTGCTTTGGAGGAAAATGATAACACTGAAAAAATGAGAAGGGAAGAAAAGCAACAGCTGTCACCATACAGTCATCGCCTAGGAGGAAAAAGCAGACAGAACAATGAGCTTTTAGGTCAAGAAAGCTTTGGCTAAGGTGGTACCCACAGTGAGTGGCCGGAAGACCATCCCAGGAGCCCCTCAAGCACCGGCCCATGCCAACTGCTTCTGGCCGCATCCAAACTGTTATCTACTGTTAACGATGGAAAAACAACAAGGCGTGTGTCTGGGAAAAACGGTCTGTTGTCAGAGAATAGAAAGCCTTTTATTGAGACTTTTGATACTCAGGAGCAAACACACCACCATAGAAAATTACCCCAAGCCATCTTTTACAAAGCTTGGCATCCATTCAGCAACAGATGAAGAAATCCTAAATTGCTAGGCCAAACAGATACACCTCCTAGGGCAGTTAACAAATGGGCCAAACGAGACCATAAACTCATGTGGTACAGATTTCCAAAGCCACTAGTGGAAATTACTGACAGATACTTAGATGTGAAAAGATGAATTCATAGTCCTCTACCTGAGCTCCAGGCCTCCCGCCAAAGGCTTCTCTTAAAGGCTTCTTTCAAGGTTAGTGAGGAAGGGAAAATGGAATCCTGTTCAGACCCTGTATGGCCTATATGGAGTACATTAAATTCAACAAGCCTTTGCAAGATGCCTACCACTATGCAGTCCACAAGCCAAAACTGCTTTTCTACGTTATTTTTATTTTTAGGTTGTAAAGAAAGTGTTGTGTTCTCAGCTATAACATGGGAGATTTAAATATAATGTTTGATGAGAATCAATGCAACCATCAAATTCCAGTTCTCCCAGATCCTCTATGTATCTAGAGCCTTAAGACTGAGCATTATACACAGCCTTTTAAAGAGGTGTTTACAAAAAGTTTGTAATGACATGGGAAATTTTATATAATGCTAAGTGAAAAAGATACAAAATCATGTGTGGAAAAAAATCATGTGTGTGGTATGATCTCAACCAGTTAAAAATGCATGGCAAAAGGACTGAAAGTGAATATTTTTAAAATGTTAACACTGGTTGCCCTAGGGTGATTAAATTATCAGTGCTTTTTAGTTCTTTTTTTTAACTTTCCAGTGTTTCTACAAACAAGTTATTACTTTTATAATCAGAAAAAATAAAGTTTTAAGAAAATAACATACACTAACTTAGCTACCCCTTCACATTATTGATGTCTTTCATAAGATCTGATTTGATTTGCAACACCTCCTAACTAGAAATCACATGCAGCTTTCATTTGTGTGTCATTAGATTTCCTTTTCCAAGTCATTAGTAAGGACATTAAGAACATCAGCTATAAAATGAGTCATGGCAGCAATTCGCAAGATGCCACCCATATAGAACATTCCCTGCCTTTTATCATCACCCTTTATGTATAGTTTTCACAGTTTATATCTTCAGTGACTAAGTAGATGATGTAAAGTCATTTCCAATTAATGCTGTTCCAAATAAAGTATTGAAACATTTTATCAAATGTTTTCAAAGCCAAAAACATATTTCCTATTCTTCTAATTAAATCAATAAATTCTTTATTCATACATCTGAAAAGGACTAAAAAAAAGAGTTAACTTCACTTTGTAACTGTTTTTCATGTATGATCAAAGACAATACTTATAGATTCCTCATTTCCCAGTATTTGAACATATAGATTTAAGAGGTCTGATCTATGTGCATAGGGTCCATAGCTTAATTGCTTTATTTTCTAGCAGTTCTCTAGTTCCAAAAACTCCTTTTAAACACAAATCGAGGTAATTATTACAAACAGTTTCTCAAATGGGAGAAAAAACAAGCATAATGAAAGCCAGGTCCCCCCAAATTTCGAGGTTTCATTTTTTTCCCTGCTACTCTCAGAACTATTTAAGTATATCATAATTTTTAAATTATACAAATTTCAGATATTTTCATTTCTCAGTTACTTGATAAGCATTTCTACTTATCATGACCTTACTTTGATTTTGCTGACTTTTAAAGAATTAAGACTGACTTTTTTGAATTTTTTTTTTATTTCAGAATATCATGGGGGTACACACACTTTGGTCACATAAATTGCCTTTGCACTACCAAGTCAAGACTGACTTTTAAAAATGGGATTCAAGTTTGAGGTGGGGACAGATTGAATAAATGTACTTTTTAAAGGAACCTTTTGACAGAGTAATTTCTGGTCTGGTGGAGAAAAGTTCGATATAGTCTGTACTTGGTTATCATTCATATTCATTCATTCTTTCATTCATTTTAACTTCAGTTTAATAGCAAGTCTTGGAAGAAAGAAAAGAATCCTCCTAAGGCTGTAAATTCTTTTCAGGATGCCTGACTTTTAGGCAAATTAGATTCTTACCATTTGAACAAATAATAAGTCGTTATTTATTTTGCATGTTCTCATTTTCCTGTACTGAAATATTTCCCCATTCTCTTCTCCTTTCTCTGTAACAAACACAAAGGCACCAAACCACATAAAACACAGGGGAAGAAAACCCTCATTTAAAAGACAAAACATGAACTCACCTATTTTAATTATGTACTTTCTTAAACGGTACTTTTTGTTGTTATCTGTTATTTTCCAAAAGGTGTATTTTGATTTTTTAGGGGAAGTAGGGAAGACAGTGTGCACAGTAAAATATCCCAATTGGTATATTTTCTTGTCTTGAGAAATTCCTTGTCCTTTTCTATCACAATGGAGAATGTTCATTTCAATGTTCTCCACTTGTAAGTTCCCAGGAGCAGCAATTTTTCTTTGTGCCTTCCACAAAGATTTGCTACAGGCTCCACACATGGAAAACACAACACAGATTCACGGAAGATGGTGACAAAGGAGGGCAAAGACCAGGAATGGCACTTCTGGAGTTAATAAGCTATTCCCTATTCCTGAGATATTACATTTAATCTATTTCAGGCAGATGGGTTTCAGATGGTTATCTCCTCAATTTTACAGGGACTTTCAGTAAAAGATTTCCACATCCTCACTTCCATAGGACAATGAAGAGTTAAGCAATCCTCAGTATTGGCTACTTCTCCCTTATTCCCAACCTGATCACCATGTTTCAAGTTAAATGGGGCCCCCTTTTTTCAGCCACCAGTGGGACCAGAGAACAGACAAGCATCAAATCCTACATAATTCTATATTTCTTCATGGGCTCTACTTAGTCATCTCTCTTTGCTGCGACAACCACGGTTTCTCCACAACTTCTGATTCCTAGTTTCTTGATCATCTTCACTGCCTTGTGTCATCACCTCTTAGGATACTCCTATCTCCTCCTAGCCCATCCAATTTCCTGAGAAAATGACCAACCCACATTAGGTGCTTCATTTCACATAGAGTTGGGCTTGCTGAAAGTCAGGGTTGGGCTACACAACAAACATACTGCTCTATGGCCCCATAGAAACATTTTTATTACTTGGAAACTCAGTGATCCCTCCCCAACCCAGCTGTATCTCTTTTGGTCTCTCATTAATTTTCTCAAGACCCCTTTTTCATCTATTATCCAGACTGCTTTTCTCCTCTCCTACCTAATGACCTATGACTGAAGGTCAGAAAAACCTGGAGTTGTTTGAACTCTTGAGCACTGAATATAAAAACTGTACCAAAATGTCAGAGATCCCATAACCCTTCACTGGAATGCACAGTAAGGTTGCCCATTAATTATGTTCCGTTCACCTCTATATTGCAGATCAATAATTTGATACGTATTGCTTAGGAAGATTATTGCCATATGTGGGCATCGAGTTACAAGCTTCATGATGTTTCAGCCTCTTCTGAATTGAAAAACAACAGTACTATAAGTCTATGTATTTTCTCTGCTTCTACCAATGCCTGAATGTAGAGGGGGTATTGGGGCTTAAAGAAAAATAAATTAAATATACAATTAGACATGTAAGATATGCAAGACATCTAGCTCTCCCAACACAATACTAGACAGTGCTAAGCACTATACCCAAAGGATAAGTTTGGACTACTCTAGGATATAAAATCTTGACACTTTTTATATCTTCACTTATTATCAACTTTGTTAATAATCTAGAAAAGGCACCCAAGAAGTTTCAGAAAAGCTGCTTCTAGTGGAAAGAGAAAATGAGAACCCCAACTAAAAAGTCAAAATAAAAAGAACAGACTGAGCAGATGCTACCAAAACAAATGGAGCAAAACATATTAAAATCACTGGTGGGTGAAAATGCTTAGCAAGTGAAAGAAAAAGAAAATGAGGCAGTAAATCCATTTTTACCACTTCTAACTTCCTCATCTTAAATGAGCAAACCAGAAACACAATTTCTATGTGATACAGACCTCAACTTTGTACCTTCACTTTACCAAACCCTGCCTATGTGATTCCTAAAAGTTCAAGTATAAGTTTAATTGAGGTCATACTTGTGATTCACAGGCCATGTGTGAAATGGCTTAAGGATGGCCTTTTGATGAAAAAGTGCCTTTTAAAGGCAATTGCGGAATACTTTTAATTTGTGAATTGTTCATTTTACAGCCCAGGTTTAGAGAGAGAGAAAGATCTGTTAGAGATATAAGTAGACCTCATATTATACTTAGGCTTCCATTTGTTTCTACAGTGCTTATGGGTACACACTTATTCGGGATCTGGCCTCCAACATTCAGAGCCTGAGTTGAGAATGAGACTGTCATCCTGTAGCTTTTAAATGGCCTCCAATGCCACAGAAAAGTACAAAACAAGTCACTGACTCACTGACCTGTGATCTAAATTTTTAAATGTAAGAAAAGACACACCACCATGCATTCAAATAAGCTGGATAGCCTTTTTTAAAGTTGCCAGTTTTCACATAACATTAAATTCATTCCATCCCACCGAAACCCAGTTGGCTAGGCTATCATTTTACAACTAGTGAGACTATCAGAGAGGAAAAGAACAAGCTGAGTACAAAGGCATGATAATTTTAATGGTCATTCAGAAATCTTTAAAACCTTGAATTTCAGGAAGCAAAAGCAAGTGCAAACTCCAAGATATAAATGTTATGAAACAATTATTAATATAAGTAAAGAACAAAAGAGGGCCACAATTACTTATAGACACTTCAGTCCATACCACTAAAGAATATGAATTGAATCAAATAAATGATTTAGCAAATAATTTGTAAAAGGAAGGACTTTCATTTCCTATCCCTAAGGAACTCCAAAGTAGAAGGTGAGGAGAGAAAAATCAGTCATAAAATTGGCTTTCCCCATTATGTAAGATGAATCAAGTACCATCACTTAGAATTAACAAGAGCACAAAGGAAAAAGTCATCTTTTTTCATAGAATCTAGTCTCCATAAATCTTTAATTATGGATTCAAGTAACTGGGTGGGGCTATGTGAAAAACAACACTACTGGTCACCATTAAACCTCTGAAACTAAGCAACTACCTGGGCACTCCACTCATTTTTATTCTTCAGTGGTACTGGGAACAGGAGGACCTAATTCTTCCTTTAAGCAATTTGCAATCTCTTGGAATTATGTGACTGATTATCTAGTTAATGGCAATTCTCAGACAGAAGACCTTCTCCCCAACTCAACATTCCAGGATAAAAAGAATAACATCCTTCTTCCTTAGTGACAAGAAATGTGAACACACATGAAACACCAACTCTAACCACAATGAGATGCCACTTCACACCCATTAGGATGGCTATTATCAAGAAAAAGAAAATAATAAGTGTTGGCAAGGATGTGGAGAAATTGGAACCCTTGTGCATTGCTGGTAGGAATGTAAAATGGTACAGCCACTGTAGAAAACAGTATGGCAGCTTCTCAAAAAATTAAAATTAGAATATATGATCTAGCAATTCCACTTCTGGAGATATATCCAATAGAATTGAAAGCAAGGACTCAAACAGGTATTGGTATGACAATATTCACTGTAGCTTTATTCACAATAGTCAAAAGTTGAGAAGCAACTCAAATGTCCATCAAGAGATGAATGAATCAACAAAATGTATTACATCTATACAGTGAAATATTACTCAGCCTTAAAAAGGAAGGAAATTCTGACACATACTATGACATGGAAGAATCTTGAAGACATTATGTTAAGTGAAATATGCTGGTCATGACATGACATACATTGCACTAATCCATTTATATGAAGAACCTAGTCAAATTCAAAGAGACAAAAAGTACAATGATGGTTGCCAGGGCCTAGAGGCAGGGGAGTATGAGAGGTTATTGTTTAATGGGTATGGAGTTTCATTTTTGCAAGATGAAAAAGATTTGGAAATGGATAGTGATGATGGTCACACAACTATGTGAATGTACTTAATGCCACTGAACTGTACACCTAAAAATGGTAAATGTATGTATATTTTACAATTAAAAAAGTGAATTCTACATTTCTACAAGAATACATAGATAGCTGTTATGAGGATTTCCACCAGGAAGTAAAGCTGAGTGTGTAGGCTCAAGAAAGTCTTACTTTTGTTCTGTTGGAATTTTTTACCATATACTCAGTTGTTTTCATTAAAAACAAAACTAACCAGAATCAAGTCAGCCTTTGGCCTGGAAGTTCTTCTTTTTCAAAAATTAGTCCAAGGAAATAATCAGGGAAGGAACAATGATGTATGTATATAAGAATGTTTTTAATATTAAAAATGTGGATGTAACCTAAATAGTTAACAAGTAGGGATTGCTTCAATAAATGGTGCTGCATCTCTACAATGGATGGAGACCCTACAGATACCGTGAGGCTAACAGAAAAAGGGGTCTGGTAAAGGGTTAAGTGTTTAAAAACAGGCAACATTTGATACGACATCATTATTGTATGAAGAGTAATATGTATTTTAATAGGGATTGCATTGAATCTGTAGATCACTTTGGGTAGTATAGCCATTTTAACAATGTTGATTCTGCCAATCCACGAGCATGGTATGGTTTTCCACCTGTTTACATCTTCTGCTATTTCCTTCCTCAATGTCT
>CAUYSK010093105.1:0-67131 GCA_963575035.1 Avahi laniger
CTTCCTGTTTATCAAAGCCTACTTAAGCAGCCGCCCTTCTGCTCTCTGGGTCTTCCGCATAATGTAAGCTTCAAGGGATCCCCAATAAAGCACTGTCAGAAGAACTCCTGTTGCCGCGTCTTCCTTGCTGGCGAGGCGGGCACGACAAATGTCTTCCCAAAAGTCTATCTACAGAAGTGCAAATCCCTCTAATTTTTTAATTTAAATTTTTATTTTACTGTAGTAAGAACAGTTAACATGAGATCTACTCTCTTAACAGATTTTTAAGTGTATGATACAATATTGTAACCTATAGACACAATAGGTACAGTAGATCTCTAGAATTTATTAATCTTGTATTATACCTATTGATTAGGAAATCCCCATTCTGTGCTTAGCTTACTGCATATCGTGTTCTTTAGGATTCTACTTGAATCATTCTGATGAAGTTTTCAATATTTGCTGATTAAGGAAGGTTAAGAGCTATCATATAAATATTTTACTTATTATCATTGCCTTCTTTTTGATACAGCCGAACAGTTTGTTCCTTTTTTCCTTTGAATTGTTTATGTGTGTTAAGCAGATATCTTCATTGAGTTGTCTATGACGATGCCAAAAAGTTTTATAACTAATTCACAATGCATCCGTGTGGAAAGAGCAGTATAAATTGTTCCTTTCAGGGTGCCCTCATCTCTGCTGAATGTCACAGGAAAGAATAAATTTATAGCCCTTTTTTTTCCATGGAAAATTTTCTGAGTGTGGCAGATAGATGTTTTTGAATAGTCAAAACTGGTGCAAGAAGTATGCCATAGATTTTATTTCAAAGGAAATAAATAAAATAGATCTGACAGAAATAGTGTATGTGTGTGTGGTGGGCTTGGGATGGAGTGTTATTTTTAGGTCTTAAATTGGAAGGCATTTGATTAGCACCAATTATTATTATTGTGATGATCAGAATTGCCATGGGGGTGGGGTTAAATTGTATCTAGTTGATTCCTGGCATTACCAGCATTAGGAAGTCTAGAAATTATTGAGAGGGTGTACATGAGGCTGAGAAGGCCAGGGAAAGGATCTTATCTCAGTCAGGGCATGTTTTGTGTCCCTCTGTTAGCGGGGTGTGTTCCCTCAAGTCACCCTTATAGCCATACCCTCTCTTTTCTGTGCTGAGCCTAATGTTCATCACAGTTTGATTGAGGTGGGTAAAGGCATCCCCAAAGCTCTCCTGGAGACTCAACTGCCAGGATCTTCATCCCATCCGTCCTTGAAGGACCTGGGCCCCTGACTCTGTCCTCTCAGACCAAGACTAGAAGAAGACTGAAAACGTACAGACAGAGGTGAAGGTGGCTCAAAAGTCACCTGGAGAAAATACATACCCCAGCCTAAGAGATAATACCACCGCATGTGCTGCCTCTCAACGAACACGGCCACCACAATGAGGGTGTGGAGATAGATCCCCTCACAGAGCATCCAGAAATAGTTGCAGGCCATCATGTACTGGTGGAAGAAATGCAGAATCTTGCAGCTCACCTGTCAGGCAGGAATGAAGAGACTCAGAGGAAGACACGAGTAAAGCTCTGACAGTGAGCAAAGGGTAAACGTGAAAAGGAGCCAAAGTATCTACATTCAGTTTGCAAGGCAGTTTCCCCAAATGTCTGGCTTTGATGAGTTGTATCACCATTCAGTGCCTTCATTATCGGATCATGTTTCGACAAAACATAAAATTTGTTGAACAATAATGTCACTTTCAAGAGGGGATCCTGCAGTTTTCTTGATTGGGCACACTACTTAAACAAATATATCTTTTCTGTTAAATGTGCCAAAGAGCTTTTATAATTATTTGATTAAAAATGGAATTGGAATTACAGAACTGAGGTTTTCCAACTAACTTTAAGACTGTTAAAAATTCTTTTCTTAGGCACATAGCAAAGCCTGGCACCTAAGTCAGAGGAGAAGAAATGAATCAAACTGCTGGGGTTTGTGTTATTGACATGAAATAATCTACTCATTTTGTGTGAAAATCAAGAAGGAAGAAGGAGTAGATTAGCAGGTTCTGCCAAAGTTGATCACATTAACGAGCACTGCCAAACATTCTGCTCCTCTTCCAACTTTTGCATTTTAGGGGGACTGCAATACAAGCTAATTTATAATAAAAGAGGTGGCTGCCTATAAATTTGCGTTTCAAATTCACATGGACAATACTGAAGCAAAATGAAGAGCATGCAAAGAGTATCTTTCCTGTCTCTTTAATCATTGAGAGGCCAAATGGAGACCGATGAAGACTTATGGCAAACAGTTAAAACAACATCCTTCACTACACTAACACATTAATACATAACTCAAAATATTGAAAACTTAGTTTGAAGTGGTCTCAGTAGTACTAACTCCGTAATAATTTGCACCGAATAAAAGCTGTCAATTCTGTTTCTAACAAGTCTTATTTTTTTAATTAGAAATAAACTTTGCTATTTGTTCAGAGTGATCTCTAGTGATTAAGCATAATTATATACATTTCCCTGAAGCTTCTACAAAAAGTTTTCTCATCAGTTCACTTTTGCACAGAAGGAAGAGTATGAAGTTATGTTTACTTGAACAAGGGAAGAATCAATAAGTCAATTTCTAAATATTTTACTTGAAGGAAAAGACATTTTAAAAGACCCTGAATAATAAAGATTTGTGTTCTATGTTGGTTAAATTTGTCAGGTTATTTTTAAATTAAATTTTATTTACTATATATCTAGATTACATATTGAGTGAACATGTAATTTCTGTTAAATACGTGTCTACCTGATTCATCTTTATGTTTCTGCTGCCCCCTCCGTCTTCACCTTCAGGACTTAAACCCAATAATATTTATACCGAAGGTGAGCAGCAGATGCTTACTAAATTGAAATTAATATGACTTTAGGTAGTGTTTATAGAGTTGTTCAGTGAAAATGTTTTGACTCCTAATTCAATATTTTTTCCTCAAGTACCCAAACAAGAGCTGCTTATCCAAGATCTGACAAATAAATGCCAGGGTCCTTTTTACCTAACAGCACTACAGTTCTTGCAAACATCTGCAAAGATCAGTACATATCTGAAGGGATCAGGCTGCTGACATGGACAGAAAGCTTGGACTGGATCTCTAGGGGACCATCTTGAGTCTTTGTTCTGTTTTTCAAACTTTGGAGCAAGGGCTGTTTAGAAGGTGGCAGTCCCTAAGGTCTGCTGTGCCCTATCATTATCTCCTGTAGTCCTGGCAGAACAACTGTTTGCCTTTGCACTTCAAACAGGGCATGCATATGCGTACGTGCCCCTAGCTGTATGCAAAGACTTTCTTAAGGGCATGTAAAAAATCAGCGGGCAATTGTGCAATTTTCTAGTGTTGTTTAGGCTGTCCTTTTCCATCTGTCCTTTCATTGTACTACATAAAAGCATACTTCTCTCCTGGAACAAATTTTACTGTGGTTCATTACTCAAGTGTTAGACAACTTTCAAGTTTCAAACTCTTGAGAGGAAGGAAGTCGCGTGAGAACAAAGCCGATCTGTTTATGTCTTTCATCAACTTTGGGACATTTTCAACATTTATTTCTTTAAAAAAATTTTTTCAGGCTCATTTTTTTACCTCTTCTTTCTGGGATTCAAAATATATGTATTTTAGACTATTAGATATTGTCCCACAAGTCCCTGAGACTCTATTCATTTTTCCTCCCAGTAATTTATCTCTGTTCTTCAACTTGGATAATATCTATGGACTTATCTTCAACTTCGCTCACTCTTTACTCTGTCATCTTGGCTCTGTCATTGAGCTCATCTAATATAATTATTTTTTAAAATTTCAGCTGCTCTATTTTTCAGTTCTAGAATTTCTAGTTATTTTTTTAAACAATTTTTACTTCTTTTGGCTGAATTCTTTCTATTTTTTATTCATTCACATCCTTGACCATAGTTATAATAGCTACTTTAACATTTTTGTCTGTTAATATTAATGTCTGGGTCATTTCAGGGTCTGTTTCAATTGTGTTTTCTCTTAAGAATGTGTCATATTTTCCAAATTTTTTGTATATCTGGTAATTTTGGATTGAGTTCTGAATATTATAAATGTTATGTTGTAAATCTTGGATTCTGTTATACTCCTTTGAAATTTTCTCATTTTGGGGTTTTTTTGTTTGTTTGTTTTAGTGGGCACTTAACTTGACTAAATCCAAAGTGCAGATTCCCTGTGATGGTAGTTCCTTAAATCTCCATTCAGTTATTTCAGACTTAACTATGCTCATGGGGTCCTTTGCACACACGTAGTTATGGGGTCAGCCAAGGACTGGACATAAGTATAAACACAGAATTTGAGGCTCCTCTTCTCTCTCTTTTTTCTGAGATTTATTTCCTTCACTTTTGGGGACCTGTTGTTGCCCTAAATTCTGTCTTCTATTTTTTCAAGTTGATAAAATTGAGAGTTTTCTAGCAGAATTTTAGGTGTCCTAAAAAGGGGTAAAAGCAGTAAAACAATGGTAACTCTGCCCACAGCTCTGCCTATTTTCAAGTCTCATCTTTCTTCTAGTGTCTACTGCTTCGGTCTCTTTTCAGGGTCTTCAGATAATTTCTTTTTGTATTTTGTCCAGGGTTTTTAGTTGTTATCTGTGAGAGATTTTGCTAGATAGGAGCTGCTTAGCCATAACCATTTTGTTTTTAATCAGTTTTAGATAATACACTACTGTAATATATAGTCTGTGACATCATATGAAAATTATGGTGGTAGGATAATCATAGAGGAATCTTTAAATAAAACCACAAAGTAGGTCCTACATGATTCAGATATTGTGGAATGTATATAAATACTCCACATTTTAATAATTAATACAGTAATTTTTAATTTTCAGCAGCTCAAATAGTCTATCTACATCTCAGAATTAATCTTTTTTCTTCACTTTATTTAGTTGTAATATTTATTTCTGAGAACACTTCTTGTTTTCAGGATTTGCAGTGTATTTTAATACCTTTCTGGTTTTGAGCTAATGTTCAAATAAAATATTTAAAAATATAGCTGCCTGTATACATAGTTAAATTTTGATAGTACACTTGCTTTCACTTTGTAACAATGGTTCACATTTTTCAACTATTTACACTGCATGCAAATTATCCAGAACTTTTCAAGGTCCTTAAAACTTAATACATGTAAAATCTGTAATCACTTTTTTCTCATAAAGAAGAGATGCAAGCCTTATTTATCAGCTGCATTTAATTACACGTGGCACTAAGATGGATGTTCTCCACTGAAGTACTATTTATGTAGGCAACTGAAACATCTTTCTACAATGGCCATCTTTACATGAGACATGTTTAAAAGGTTTTTTTTGTTGTTGTTGTTGTTACTGTTGTTTTGTTTTGTTTTTTGTGGTTCCCTTATCATTTCAATTAAAAGAAAACCAGCTCTTGGCTGAATCAAATATACACAGAGTCCCTTTTCCTCACTCCGCCATCCCAAACTGCATTTCCTCAGAAAAAACATCACAGAGAAAACACACTGAAAAGTGACTGGAAAGGGTCCTACTGTGTGGAGTTAATAATTAAATCTCATCCTTTCCTAGCCTGTCCCTATCCATAAGAAAGAATTTTGATTTCAAAATGGTTTTGAAGTATTGTTATTGGAGAAGTGCTTTCAGAATTAGTTTTTGTTTCATGAGAAAAGAGTCTACAAGTGTTTCCATTCTTTGTGACATAAGTGGCAGTGTGTGTTTATCATTCATTATAAACATCATTGAAACCAGTTATTTAAAAAATGGGAGATACTAGACCTGATGAGATGAGGGATGTTAATAAGTTTTCTTTCCCTTACCTAATTATTTGAAGTTGTGAATTGTGTCTTGGAATATGGCATGGGAGAATGAGATGTCTGAATAGTTTGAGTATATAATCAAAGAAAGGTGAATTATTTTACATTTTGTAGAGTCAAAGACTCTTCATTTTTCATCTTTCTGTTGCTTTCATATCCTTCTAAAACAATATCAATTTTATAAAATTTCCAAAAAGACTTAGCAAAAAAAGAACATATTATTTATCATTGCCATTTCCTTCCTCTTATAAATGGTCCCTTATCATTCTAGAAGCTATTTAAATCAGGGAACTCAGTGTTTCCAATAGAGAAAGATGCTCAGAAAACAATCCAATGTATGGTCAAAATTTATTGTGCATAAGAATTTCTGCACAAAGATATATATTGTACTTGATGGATGATTTAAGAAATTTGGGAGGGTGATTTTGATAATATGAAGATTTTATTTTTAGAGGCTAACATCAATACCCAACACCTCTATAGGATACAACTCCACTATATTGCTTCTTTCTGTAGACCTTTACTTTCAAGTAAAATAATTAGTTCACTTTCAAGCAAACTTTATATTTTTTAAATTTATTTCTGCATTAAGCATTTGATTATTTCATACTTTTAGGAAAGCCATGTGTTTCAGTGACATATCAAAGCACTGAACTGCTGTCCAAATGTGGAGAGATTATGGGGACAAACAAAAATATTTCTCTGGAATGTGGTATATTTGTTTTAAAGGTAACGTATATCAGATCTAGTCCGTCATATCCTAAACTTCTCCAGATTTCAGTGAAGATTTTTACCTTATTGTTTTCATCCTAGGTTTTTCCTGCCTAAAATATGTGTGTTTTTCAGACTAGCATTTACCTTGCTCCAGGCAAAGTAGCATACTTTTTTCTCCTGAATCATTTTTTATTTCTAAATGATATTTCTCTCTATTTTATCCTAGGGGATAATTCTTGATTATTTTTCTTTTTCAGGACAATTTCTCTTTAGAACTTTTTTGGGGAGCTGCAACAATGCTACTCCAGAGAACTGTCTTGTGTCCCTCAAGGCTGTCTCAGGGGGCTGTGTGTATTAAGAAATACTGGAGAGGGCTACTTCTAGTTTCTCCAGGGAAACATGCCCTGCAGGGCCCAAGGACAATAAAAGAGGCATTTATAATTCAGAATCAGTGTGAGGTTTTCCTTTGGAAAAAGGAGTCAAGCCTCATGGGAGCAACAGTCTCCTCTGAATAGCTGCCTGGATCAGGACATGGTCCATGTTCTATCACTCCTACACAGAGCACCATAGAACATAAGGCAGAGGTGAGAACTGGGCTATTCTGTCAGAATAGGTGTCACTGAAATCATTCAGAAGAACTAGGAGATACGAAGGACAGTGACTGATAAAAATGTGGAAAAGAAAATACTTGTGGGAGATAGGTAGGTTAGTAATGCCATAGAGACATTAACAGCTAGGCCAAAGAGGTAGGTTAACAAAAGCCAAAGCAAAGAGGAATATAATCTTCTAGTTGATTTTGTTGGTATTTGACAAATCTCTGGACCAATAACATTTTTGCTCATTTGTAAATATTCCAGGGAGAGCTGGCCAATATAGAAGATATCTGGACAATGCACTGGCTAGCACTGTGCCTATAGGTTGTTCTGCCTCTTGTATATCAGTGATGCTTGTGTCATTTTTGCCTTATGTGGGCACAAACTTTTGGGAAATGGAGGTTGCGTCTCCATTATCTTCCTGGACGTGTGTGTAGAACTAGAGTGGGTAATCCTGGGGAGAGTAATTACATTTGTATGTCTACAAGGGAAGATGGATCAAATGAGACTAACATTCAATTAGTTTGGTAATTTTTCCAGACCTCCTGTCTCAAAGTGAGAGAGAAATTTTGATATGAGGAAAAATGGAAAGGACATGTGGCTTGCCTTTTTTCTCTCTATTTGCACATCTTACAAACTTGAAAGTGTCCTTCAGTCTACTCCTTGACGTTAAAGCTAGTGGGAATGGGCATGGCTTATTTATGGGAGTATGAGTTCTTGAAAGCAGTGATGAACCCCTCCAAATATATCCAGTTCAAATGTAAATAATGGAAGAATCTATAGTAGTGCTTCTCAAATTTTAGCATGCATCAGAATGACTGGGAGAGCTTGTTAAAACAGGTTCATTAGTCCCAGTCTTAGAGATTCCGATTCAGAAGGTGTGGTGCCGGGCTTGAGAGTCTGTATTACTAATAAGAGCCCAAACGATGCTGATGCGGACCACACTTTGAATGGATTCAGGATACAGAGACAGTTTCCTCAGTACCTGCCACTTATTTTGGTTACTTGCTATTGATAATGCTAACCAACAAAAGGCACAAGCTTCCTGTTCCAGTAAACTCATGATGCAATGAGAAACATGTTGACTTGGATTGACATATATTTCAAAACCTAATAAGGGAGAGTTTCAGACCTTTTTGTCAAGATGCCAGTGCAGTTGAAAAAAACTAAGGGGCAAAAGGGCCCTCATCTCACCTTTCTCATTGCCATGAAAACTATAAACTTGTATAGTCTTTAAAGCTAGCTGAATGAAAGAGAAAAATCCTCCCATCAGAAAATCGGCATTAACTTTACAGGAAAGTACTGCAGTCTTTCTCCAGAGGAATTTAAGATTGTAATATTTTAATTAAACACGAGTCTGTCATGCAATCCTGAGATGATTCCTGATAATGTCTCAGAACAAATGAATTTGTGGAACTACGTAGTTGTGATTCTGTGTGTTTTGAAAAAACAAAACAAATGAAACAAAACGGAACGAAACGAAGCGGAACGAAACGAAAGGAAATGAAACACCAGAGGAAAAGAAAGTCTCACCTGAGATAAATACATCGGAAGATGATCCGGAAATTGGCAAAGGAAGCACTTTGGAAGTGTTAAGAAAACAATGCCAGAGCAAGCAGAAGAGTGGGATACGCACAATTCCAACTGATTTTTAAGAAAAACTTGTTAGAAATGTGGCAAAGGAATAAAAATTAACCATTTATTACTCTCAGGGGTCTTTCTCTACATGGCATGGTGAGGGTGTTATATCACTTCTCTTCGGGGATTCTCAAGCATGACTGATTTAGTTTTACATTTTCAGACCATAGCCCCTTTAGTTATTTATGATTTACAAACCTCTAAATATGTGTATTCTCCATGCACACTTAGTCCTTTGTAGATTTAAGCAGTGTTTTACAAATGCTGTAATTTTCCACATCTCTGCTCTGGAACACAGCAATGAACTAGGCACCTCAGCTAGAAACTGACAAATGCTAAAGACGTATTGATAATGTTAACAGCTATAATATAATAATGATAGCTAACCTTGGAGAGTTTTTACCTGCCAGACCTTGTTTTGTGGATTTTAGGCATACTGGTTTCTCACAAACAACTCTATGAGGAAGGCGCTATTATTATCTCCATTTTATGCGTTAGGAAAGTGAGGCACAGTGAGGTTAAGTAACTTGCTCAAGTTTACAGATTTCTTTGTAAGTAGAAGCGCGAGGATTTGAGATTCTGTAGTTCAGCAAGACCAATGCTGCAGTATTTGGAGCAATCTCCCTAAGCACAGCACATATCAGATGAACTGTTGCTCCATCGCTTTCTAACAATGAACCAACATACTCTAAAGGAGTATACAAAAGCTCTAGCATCCCCACTGGAAGCTCTTTGAGAATGGAAATGAATCTGTAACAAGTTCTGCACCAAATTCGTGACAGTCTTCTTGATTAAGGAAAGCTAGCTGCAAATGTTGAGGTGAAGACTTGCTATATAACCATGGCACAAGAGACCATGTGTAAGTCACTGATTTCAGGTGCAGAGGTACCACCTAGATTGGCCAAATGAGAGGAACTGGAGATTGGGTTGATGTTCATATCCATTTTAGGGACACATTTTCCTTCAAATCCATATGGGGATGTGATCAACTATAAATAATAACTTTAAAAAGGAATAAAGAAATCCCCTATACCTTTATGCACTGTATGATCTCGGTTAAAAGATCTTTTATTGGTTTTGACATGCAAATAAAGTGAAGTAGCATAAATGACCAGGGCAGGATACCTCATTATCCCATCTTGGCATTATTCTCTCTGCATTGCTCCTCAAATCCATAGTACACTTTTATTCTCAATCTAATTTTTTTCTAAAGGCTGCTGAAATAGATAATTCCAATATTGTTTTCTCTGCCATTGAGCTCCCATCTCAAAACCTCTGCTGTCTCTGTTAGTTCTTTCACATTTGTATGTTCTCCCTTGCAGGAGCCTCCTAGGCTGGGCAGGCGTCCAGTTTACACCTGGGCTTTATCACCTCTAGCACCTTGGTTCTCAGCACATTCTAAGCTGGTGCCCACCTAGGATGAAGCTCTGACATGGCTTTGTGGTTCAATTGTTCTGAACAAACAGGTTAGAAGAAATTCATGTTGTTTTCCAGAACTTGGCACTCATTTGACTTTACTTATATTAGAAGCTATAGAAAATGTGAATCAATTGTTTCAGCTTTTGAGCTGCAAAGTGCTCAAGTTCCCAGTAAAAACTAATCTCCTGGTATTGTCCCTTTCAGACCCAGATAAGTTTAGAGAGAAATTTACTTCGAAAGAATGACAAGTATCCTGCCAGCCTCCTTTAGATGCAGCAAGAACAATGCTTTTAATTCTGCCTCCCGACTCTCTCTACATGAAGATCATGGAGTGAGCAGGTAGAACAAAAAAATATAAAATTTTAGATATTATGGAAATGAAATGGTCAAATGACACAAATGACAATGGGCAATTTTCACATCACTCAATAAACTGAGGATGTATTCAGCCCTTATTTATGCCATGAGTTATTTTGAGTTTAACTTTAAAAAAAAAAAGAATGTGAAGGAATAAGATTCTCACCTTTGGCCATACAGGAGAGAATATGCCTAAGAAAAACTCCCCAGGGAAGAAACAAACTCCTTTAATGGGAAAGGAACCCCAAACCCACAGGGATTCTCCACTGAGGAGTGAGGACACTGTGGGGTTTTGCCCTCAACAAAATGAAAAGAGAAGACTCTTACAGTAGGAGTGTGATAGCATTTGGGATGAGGCAGCCTTCCTCTTCAAGAAATAACTTTTTATTTTTAATATATTCCCATGGGCATTGGGAAGGAAAATCTTTTTGGCTCTTAACTGCTGATTCAGTGACCCAAGAATTGGGTCAAAATGAAAAAAAAATAAGTAAATAACCCACACCTCTGTCTTTAGTTTGATTAAGAGAGAAACTGGCTTTAAAAATTATGTATTCTGTTTCATTTTTTTTAAGGAAACACATGCCCGAATCACTGATAGATGAAGTGCTGATTGATATGTTTTTATTTAATTTATGACTGTGGTTATTGTTTACATGTTAGTTTCAATTTCAATAAATATTTATAGGTTGACAATGTCTAATAATTTCTGTTTTCCAAAAATTTCTTCAGCTGTTTGTCTTTGTCTCTTCTTTTTCGGTTTTCTCTTTCTTGTCTCTATTTTTCTTGGCTAGGAACAACCTTAATCTAATGTTTTCTGGAATGTCAGTTGTTCAAGAAAAATGCAATATTTCAAGTAATTCATTTAAAGTAATTTTAAATATATGATTTTGCATGTGACTTAGTAATGTTGGTGATATGATTCTCAGCCTTTGGGTGCTATTTTCTCTGTCTCTGTAGAAGTGGAGAATTCTATTCCTGGGAAAGATGGGGCTTCAAAATAGCAGTTAAACCTTTCCAGTTCTCGTTTATTCCCTCTGCATTTAAATCTATTACAACAGGGAAAATTTCTTCTTTCTTAAGACCTGAATTTACAGTTTCAACTGTAATCACCTTTTGAATGGGAAAAGGCACTCAAGAATTTGGGCTTCTATGAATATATTTATGACAGAATATGCATTTGTCAAGGTGAGACACAATTCAAATTTGGCCATGTGTGTCTCTCTTGGCGACAGTACCTAAGCATTTTCAAGGATGAATAACATATAAAATATGTTTACTTGAGAGTTCTTTCCTGCCCTTTCTTGAACTGATTTTGCTTACCTAGAGAGAGCAGCCCTATGTTGGTATATATGGAGGGTTTGATAAGAGATTTAACAAATGCCTCATTGGAAAACAATGACTGTGTACAAATAGAGAAAGTACTAAAAAAAAAAAAAAAAAAAAAAAAAAGCCTAGTTTGTTTCCTCTGGGTGAATTGTATGCTTCACAATTTACAAATACGAATTAATTTTTGTCATTGTAGTTATTTGGTTTCAGTCTATACTGTTTATGTGTATTTGGTGACAGGCATGTGTTTCCAGAGGTTTGAAATTGTGGAAGAGGGCACAATGTGTTCTCACATTATGACATTGCCTCATTTACCACTGTAAGTGGCTTATTATTCATGGCTTGTTTTATTTTGTCTAATCGCAGAGGAAAAGAGCCTCCTCTCTTAGGCCCACAGAGAAAAATATTCTGATTTTTTGCTCCTCTGTTTTCCATGAAAAAAAAAAAAAAACCACCATAGTTTGAAATAGTTAAAAAATGACTAAACCCATTATCTTGATTGTAAGACACAGGAAGCTGTTTCCATGTGAGGCTTGGCTCATTGTTAGGCACGATGAAGAAAATGTCATAAATAGATATTTTTCCAGAATAGTATGAATTCAGTTCAGCCTGAGGACTAAAATTTGAATTTTGAGTGGTCAATAAATACTTGATTGATTAGGTGAGAGTCTATCTTTCAAGTGTTTTATAGTTTTTCCCTAGGGGGTTTGCTCTTGTATAGCTAAAAATATCTAGTCTGTTAGGTTAAAAATATATTGATTTGGAGAACCAGGTGCTAGTGATGCCACAAAGATAAGCTTCTTTCCTTTATCTCGAACTTACTTTAAGAATGCCTAATGTGTGTGGCAGAATCAGCCTCATTCCTCCATACCCAAACGAAAGCTTCTTGTTAATTTCTTTGGCTCCCTGAAGCTCACACTCACATTCTCCCAGGAAATCAGGTGCATAGTGGCAGAGCCAGGTCCTTGGACATCTGCTTACAGGATCTATTTAAAGTTCCTAGGCCATAAAGGAGCTGCAAGGCAGATATGGGCAGACTTGGCAGTAGCTGGGGACAGCTTATGTACTGGGGCTGGCAGAGGGCTGGGCACGTCCACTTCCCATGAAAGCGGAAACATCCAGCAGTGATAATGAATGCGATTGTTAAGAGTAATGAATAGAGTGACAGATTTGTTGGAAAAGTCCAAGTACAGAGACCTAGGGAGCTAGCCACAAGTCAAGGGTTAACGGCAACCCTTGTGAGCAATCACTTGCGGTATGCTCTTGGGAGTTTTTAAAAGCTTTACTCTTTGGCACTCTAGGACAGCCCCTTAGAAGTAAGCAGGGCAGTTTTTGTTATTCTCATTTGATGCATAAAGCTAAATGGCTTCTATAATTTAGTAGCAAACTCATAAAAAGCCTGAATTTAGACTATTTCAGGAAGATAACAGATTTAGCAAGATCTCACAGTGGATGAGAAGCCTCCTTTACATTACCAGCTGGGGGGCAGGCTGGAAGCATGAGATATGGGTACAAGACCCCAGAAGAGAGATAAGAAAGAGTCTATTCAAGAACTTACAATACTTCATAATTCGACTGAGCATGCGCCCAGGTCAACGTGGCTGCTTATTCAAAAAGCAAAATGCCACTTCCAAGCCTACTCCCTATAGACACTAGCTTTCTCAGGGTTTGCACCCTTAATGGGAGATGGAAAGCCAAAAATTGAACAATTCTCTGTAGAGAGATGCTTAGTTCATGGCTTTTACATCTGCCTTAAACTCAGTGGGGGGCAGCTTCTCTAATTAATTATAGTGAGCGTGCCCAATTATGGAATTACGGAATGACCGAGCCCATTTCTTTAAGAATACATCTGCCTAAGGAAATAAATGAAGACAATCAAGAGTACAAAGTGGTATAGAAGAGGGAGTCTGGCTTCTGTGCTTGAATCCCATCTTTAAGTGTTCATAGTATGGAGGACACTTGCCTTCACCGAGCCTCAGTTTCCTCAGCTTTAAAATGGGATAATATCCACCTTTCGCTGGGGTATTATGGGGATTAAATTAAACGAGACAAATTTTATTTAAATTAGCTGACATTAAAAAATAAAACTCATCAAGCTAAACCCATTTGGTCACATTATTCTGCAGGTGGGTGAGACAGGACTTTGTCTTCGATAACAGATACCAGGGTTTTAAACAATGGATCATAATGCCTTTCTGGATATGTTCATACTGTAAAAATTACTAACACTGTGGATCCATTAGAAGCCAAATTAAGCTGCTTTCCCATGCCATGCCACTGTCACGCAGGATGCATGCTCTGGGCAGATTTCACGCATTTTTGTTATTGAGCTGGCAGAACTGTCAAATGCCAGTTTTGAAAGATGAGGCTATCTACAGATGCTTGCATAACACAGTTAAGCAGAGAAACAAAAATGAATATCTCCCTTGGCCATTCACTGGGAGCTCGATAGCTTCTGTCTGTGCTTCCAGATGCACTTTCCACCCTGCTCCCAGTGCCCTGGGCCCACAGAAACGGATCTGTACGTCTCCATCAGGGCTTGCTTGCCCTCTGGTTTCCAGTTGCGCTCAGTTAATGGGGATCATTGGCAGAGATTGGGAGAGGAGAGTGAGTGAATGAGGGATATTCATTTCCCCACTTCCTTTTGTGGGGTTGCTGCAAGCTAGCTGTGTCCCAAGACAGAAGTCCTGAATTTCTGCAAGGCAGCCTTCACCACACCACCTCTCTCTTTAGGTTCCTATATCTTCCTTCTACTTGTTCATTCAGGCCTAGGGGTGGTAATAGTCCCCACTCTTACTAGACTCCAGTGTCCTGGCCACACATTTGTATTAGGATGAACCACATGGATTCATCAATTTTGCAAAACACGAATGATCAAATATTTGCAATTTCATATTTGATATAATAAATCATTACATTATTAAATTTTTTAAATCATTTAATGGACTTGTCCATTTTTTTGAGATGAAAATACTTAGGGAAAAATGACTATTAAATAATAGAAACTGTAATTATAAATTATTTAAACACTGGAGTGATACATAAAAATCTCTGTAAAGTAAGTGGTTACTTTGGTATCAAAACACCAAAGTGATTTGATTTTTTAAAAGTCAATCTGATAGATTTGGAAACCCAATCAACCAGTTCAGTGTCATTAATTTCTCACTTATTTGTTATTAGACATATAACATGGAATACAAAGGAAAGAACAAAAACTAAGAGCAAGGAGATGTGGATTTGAGTCCTCGATCTCCTCTGCCACAAGTTATATGATTTGGGGAAAATCACTTTGCCTTTTTATCTTCAAATTTCTGCTCTGTAAAATAAGAAGTAAGGAATAACTGACCTCCAAATCCTTTTCAGTTTTGACTTTTGTTAGTTTATAATATCAGGGACTGACATGGATGAACCTGCAAAGCCTCAGGGTGCTTCTCCTCTGCTCTCCTTTGCCAGCTCGTTTGCTTCACCCAGAAGCTGGCCAATGATTTCCAAGGGTGGCAGCACAGGGATATATTCTTTGGCTCCACCTCATACCTACTGAATCTCCAGCATCATGTGGACAGTAGCTGTCTCATATTTACCAAATTTCCCCAGTTGATTTTCAAGTATGGCCAGCTTTGGAAACCACTGTGAAAAACACTATCTTGGAAATAACGAGAGAAGGCTGAAGGCAATGTTGAGTTATTCTGAATAGCTGTCAGGGAAATTCTGGTAGAAGAAATACAGAATGGTTCTCAGTAATAGAGCTAAATGATTTCAGCTCTCCTGTTCTTTATAATACTCAAATAGAAGGAGGACACCCATCAGATTTGCTTATTGCAGTGGTGCATGCGAGCATGAGTTTCATGGATGTCCTGTTGTCTCTCCAATTTTTGTATTCCCTTATTTCAGTAAAACCTTTTTCAAAGCATGCAGACATAGATCACAAGAATATTTATATGGCTCATTAGTGTCAGTGCATAGCTGCTCATAGCTGAGGTGACTGGGCCAAGCCCAACCTGATACCAGAATGATGAGGGGATCAGTATCTAACCACGAGTGGCACACTAGGGTCATTGGGAAGCGCTGCCTTAGTGCCCCTGGTAATGTTCACAAGACATGCTCAGTACATTTACCATAGATGTTAATAAATTATTGATTAGTCATAAAAACTCATGATATGTTGTATGATTCTTATTTGCTTAGGATTCAATCATTCCAAGCCCTATACGATAATATATATAATTACTTCCAAGAACTACACAGGAATGATACATCTTGCTCAATGCAAAACTTGACTATAGAAGTAAATATGATTACACACGTAAACATCTGCTTAAGTCAAACATTAACACTCTATTTGCTATTTACGTACCATATCCTTTAAAATAAAAATAGAAACAAAACCATGCTGTGCTTACCGGGTCCCTTCGCACAAGCTCTCCATTGGGTACCACCTCAACCAGGTGGATGATGATAATGATGGAATTCAGAATGTAAGTCAGAAACATGTTCTTATGCAGGGTTACCCTTTGGCAGCCAAGGTTCCTGGAAGAAAAAGTAACATAAAGCATTAACTAGTGCCAATATGTTGAAGTACCTGGAAAAAAACCATTTTGTTAACATTTTTCATGTTTTCTTTAGCAACAGAAACATATAGAAATAAGTGAGGCAGGTTCCATTTTTCAGTACTACTTTTCTGCCTGGTGTTTTAACACAGCTTTAAAACCAATTTTCCAGTCACGGCAGCTCAGAGTCTTTGGTCCTCAGGATGACTTCATATGATAACTGAAAGAGCGAGTGATAAAATCATTTTAAATTATAGCAAATGTGGAATTAATTAATAGAAGGACTCTTAGAAGAGAACCATTAGGGTTTGGAGTGTGCTTCAAATGAAAAGTCTACTGTTCATCGTTGCAACCTGGCAGAAAATATGTGGCTAATAGGGTCACAGAACCAAGGCCGCCAGTGACAAGGTACTGAATGCATGTCCTTGAGCCATTACATACACAGGCTTCAGGTCTCCCGTCATCCTTCTCTTCCATTATTTCCTTTAACATCTTCTTAGATCTCATATTCCAACTGGAATCGTCATTGTGATTCCTCTTTTCCACACACGCCTGATGGTCGAGCTCAGACACAGGCAGAGAATTCTAAATAGGCCCAAATTCGATCTCATTATGAGGCATATTGTGGTTTGGATCTGATGAGACCAATGCGAGTGCTGCTGATTCTAGGCATGGTCATTTCCCACCTTTTGGGTACTAAGTAAGTTGGTGGGTTTTTTATTCCTTTCTCCTCCACTTCATAAACTTGTACATATGTGTTGATGTGAATCTTCACATAGATAAATGTAAATTTGAATGTCTTATTTTACTTTTTTGATGCAATGGAGAAAGCCCGCATCACGACTATAACAAAACTGGAATAATTATTCTGGAGAAATAAAAATCTTGTATTTACCATATTCGATCCAGTCAAAAAAATGTTAATATAATGTCATTCACCATGCAAAAGCTTAAAACAGCAGATAATGATGCCAATGACTCATTACAGTAACTATTCCTAAAAAAGTCTTCATGGAATAAAGTTAGAATCCAGGAACTTTGAAAGGAAAACTGTGAGGAAAGATGAAATATGAAAATGGCCTGGATTTACTGACAGTGTTTTTCTATATTTCCAACTCAAAGGAAAATGAGTTGTCAATTATCTATATTAAAAAGCAAATTTAAGTCATAAGGGCATCTGTTACAGTACATTTTGATTATCACAGCTACATTTTTCAACTTTTCAGGAAGCATAAACATTAATAAATAGTTAATAAATAATATTTTAAAAATCTCAACATGTTGAACATGGATAAAATGCAGAGTTTATATCCAGGAGGCAGCCTCTGCTAAAGATGGGGTTCAGAGAAGAGTTTTCACACACACAAACACACTAACTGCTATGGATTACTTTATTTAGCAGTATAGAAATCTTTTAAATAAACCAAGCCTAATCGGTTTTATAATAGCACTAAAGGTAGGCTTCAAGTTTAAATTTCAACTTAAAAAAATTATTTATGTAAAACATTCCCATTTATACTGCATAAACTCTTTCACCTCCTGACCGCTGCAGTTAGTGGTGTTGAACCTGTGACCTGCTCCTTTCAATGCAGTCGCAATAGCATTTTATAATTCTTCTCACGGGAGGATAAATATCTATGGTTTCATTATTTGATTCAGCCTGGCTTAGACCAATGATAATTGACATTATCCAGAACTAAGGAGTATGAATGAATGTATCATACAGCGCTGCTATTCTCATGCCTGCTTTTCTTTTGATTGGTAGAGTTCAATAATCTGCTGTGTACAACATTAGCTTAAAGGACTTCGTTAACTTCATTCTCCTGTGCACACAAAACTACCCTGTAAAATATACTTTCCCCATCTCCTGCTTACTCTCTGGACTTTGTAGCTCTGCCTTATTTTTCTTCTTAACACTCATCACCTCGTTTATTGCCTGTTATTTTCTCCTTTCCTCCCACTAAAATGAGAGTGCTAAAGGAATTTATTTTATGCACCTAGAACAATGCGTGACACATCACAGGGCTTTATACTCATTTTGAATTTAAAAACATATGTAAGAAAAATTTTCTTCTTTGAGCTGTGATCACTAAGAAATTTTACAGTGCATCAAAGAATTACATTAAATGCTAGATGATTTCATAGTTTATACTTTGCATCATCCTGATAATTTGCCAAATTCTTAAGTTAGTTATTAACTAATAAATATTGAACATTATCCTGTTTTCAACACTAGCTAAAATATATATACAGTACTGTATACATACATGTATAAAACATGTATACATTTCTCACTGGGAACATAGAGAAAATGGTGGTTTAAAACTAGATAAACTGCTAGCTTCCAAAGGAGAAATATGACTAATATATGAGTTTCTGTTTTTTAAAAGTTTCAATATAATTTTTGTTTATTGAGTTTTCAAAATTTTATTACACCTACTTGATGACATTTACAATCACCTTCTTGAAGTGAGTTAAAGGTACTTTAAATTTATTAAAATTCATTCAATAACCCAACACATATTACTGTGTAATCACTATGATCCAGACCTTCTGGTAGATAACAGGAATATATCAGAGGACAAACAGACAGCTTCTGCCTTCAGGGACTTTGTAAATTACATAATTGTTTATTTGCTGTTATTGTAATAACTGCAATGGGACTTAATATAAAAGGATTAACTTAATTTAACATAAAAATTATCAATACAAATATCCTGTTGCTTAAATGAGCATGAGAAAAGCTGACAACATTTTCCTGTCAGATTTGAAATGTCTTCAGTAGAAATTCTTAAACCTGAGGTTAGCTATACTTTATTCCCTTGATTAAAAAAATAGGCATTTGGATGAACGGAACATTGCTTGTTATTTGAGTGACGGGAAACCATAAGTACTATAACTTCTTTAATAGTGGGAGGATAAGACAACATAATATACTTCTGTCTAGGCCCAACCAAGGTGTCATTCAAATATGAGGAAGAGATAATGATTTCCTTGAGTATGACTCTCAAGATGTCATCTTTTAAGGCTAAAGTAAAAAGTCATTTTCTTGGTTGTGGTTTATCTGGTATAAATCTTTAACATTAAAGAATTTGTTTCAAATTATTAGTACCCTACCTGTGTAAGAGTGTGTACTTTTTGGGAGCTTGTAGTTGTATGAGAAGGCATTTGATATTTGCTTTACGTTTTGTAGATAGTGTAAATGAGTTTGATATATCACAGGGTGAGAGAAAGGAGTATTCACTCCTATGTAAGACAGTATAATTATAGCCACATTCAAAGCAAATAAGAAGAGTAGCAAATAATGACACAAGTAAAAGTGGTTATAAATTTACTGGTGCATGGGATAATATAAATTAGGAATCATTTTTGTAATTGGTACAAGCTGAAGTCATATCTTCCAGTGCACCTTTAAGTCTTCCTTTACCTAGGTATCAGACACTGCTCATGACAGACATGAGAACTGAGGTGAAGAGAGGAAATAATGTGAAATTGGTTGCATTAAAACTTTTAGAAAAATTCAAAACACAATATATTTTATATCTTTCCTATTTAACAGGAGACTTTATACCTCTGGAGCAGCACAAAATTCTTATCCTCAAGAAATTCCCTTTCAAAAAAAAAAAATTCCCTTTCAATCAAAAGTCTTGCTTATCTCCTATTATTACTGTTCTCTGTATAGGTGAACAGTGTGCCATGGTTATGATCAACAGTTATCCTTGGTGTCTGTCATGGCATGTCAGTGGTGGGTTGGAAGAAAAAAGGATATCTTTCATACAATTGATTGAGTGGTTTCCCTGGAGGAAAGAGGCAGCCAGAGATGTATAATGGCGGATACTACACAAGATAAAGATTCATGTATCCATCCGATATGTAGATATGACATAGAATAATAGGGAATACTGAATAAGTAGCAGAGGAATCAGCATTCCTTCTGGATTCCCCAGTGGAAGACTCCTTTCTTGACCTCCACAATTACCTGGTCAATGTGGCCAACATAATGTAATGCAATATTGTCAATATTATGATGAAATGAAGACATTCCCTGTCTTCCAGCATATATTTCGATTAATTTTCAGGCAAGAGTAATGAATATTTAATATATTTACCAATCAGAAAGGCATGGGTACTAATAATTCAAAATAAATGTTAGTGAATATTCTGTTGTGTTTTTCTTGATAGAATATAGTGAGATATTTAAGTATTTAGGATTGCTCCATAGAAATACAAATTGATGGCTGAGCACGGTGGCTCACGCCTGTAATTCTAGCTCTCTGGGAGGCCGAGGCGGGCGAATTGTTTGAGCTCAAGAGTTCGAAACCAGCCTGAGCAAGAGCGAGACTTCGTCTCTACTAAAAAAAAATTAGAAAGAAGTTAATTGGACAACTAAAAATATATAGAAAAAATTAGCCGGACATGGTGGCGCATGTCTGTAGTCCCAGCTACTTGGAAGACTGAGGCAGAGGGATCCCTTGAGCCCAGGAGTTTGACGTTGCTGTGAGCTAGGCTGACGTCATGGCACTCACTTTAGCCCGGGCAACAAAAGTGAGACTCTGTCTCAAAAAAAAAAAAAAAAAAAAGAAAGAAAGAAAAAAAAAAGAAAGAAAAAAAAGAAAGAAAAAAAAGAAATGCAAATTGATAAATTGTTAGTGGAACTTATAGGATAAATGAACATATTGCAAACTTTCTGAAAATGGTCAAGAACCAAACTCAAATAAATGTCCACTTATGTGACTTTCCCAAACAAGTCTTCCCTTGGGTATGTTCATTTTTGCTCTCTTGTTGACGTTTATTATTAGCATCTAGTAGTGAGAGAGCTTGCTGAACTAATGTGATGTTTATATTTAATCCTTCTCCGTATTATTATTGCTCCTAATTATTTTTCCTGCAAAAGTTCTAAACCAAATACTATCCTAATAAGGCTGTCTTCTATCTTTAACTGATGGACCAGAAATGACTAGCATATCATCCTGAATATTACTTAAATTTTTGTACAATCAAGATCTTTAGTGTTGTCTTTTCTATTAGTTAAATCTTGGAAACTTTTTTTTTTTTTTGTTAGGCTTTCTCTTTCTGTAGGAAGAAGTCATAGAAGATCAATTTTCTTCTTTTACAATAAAGACTTTATATACATTTCTACATTAATTTTCCAAAGCATAAGAGCATGATTCTCACTTGTTTTAGGGTTAACTAGTTCTGCCTTTTATCTTCCCTTGAATGCTCAAAATAAAACTATATTCAGATTACAGGTATGCTTTAGTAATAAACTTATTCTGAGTAATATCCCACATTGTTAGCGAAGTATTGGTAGTTTCATAGCCTGCCTCCTATAAATTCAGTAACTTTAAATTCCTAAGCAAGCTTCCTTAGCCTGCGGTTTGAGGAAGTCACCTACAGGGTTTCTCCTTTTTATGGACCCTCTGAGGTGCATTTGAGGAATCCTTCGGGCTTTAGAGTGAGCTTTCAATGGGATGATTATTAATGAGACATCAGTTCTCAGAAGCGGAGCTGGGCAACTTCACATTTCGGTTTCATGAAACTTTTATAAAATTGTTTGGAGTTTGAAAAATAACTCAACCCTGGGAATATAGAATTAAGCAAGGGAGCGATGATAATTTTTGCTCAGGTTTCACACAGATAATGCCATTACGTACATAAATTATGAAACTTTCTACTGTAATGTGTGACAAAGATCTTAAAAGTGATGTTGAATGTTTGAAAAAACTTTAGGGAAAACTTTGCTAGTTAAAAGATAAAATCCAGTGATAGATCAGTATTACTTTCTACCATTATCATCATTTTTAATATTTCTGAAATCCAAATATTAAAAAAAACACTGAAGAGTCAGAAACAGACTTAAATTTTAAGAAAACAGATGTTTTTGATATTCTAGTTTGGGTTGGTTTAAAATATGACGAGGAACAGGTATGAAAATTACACACAACTTCCTTTGGGTTTGAATATTTGGCATCTCAGCATATGTGTTTTTCGTATCTCATTTGTCTTTTGTGTCTGCTCCGGAGAACCAGCTATTTTGGTTTATGTCTTCTCATTGTTAGATTCAGATTATAAATCAGCAAGACTTGTTTTTCTTCCTCAGATTTAAGTCACAGTTTGGTGGGTTCTTGGAGCTGAGAGATAGTAGGACAAAGTCAGGTGCTTTTAGATAATTTGCCCCCACATTCTCTCAAGGGTTTGATCAGAATCATTTTGCTTTGGGACTAACTGGAGTAGACAAATATTTTACTTTGCCCACACTTTTGCACACCCATCTTTGGTGGCTTACTAAGAAATGAAAGTTGAAAGAACATTCTTATATTTTTACTGATATGGCTCCCACATCTCACCACTTATTTAAGGGACTAGAGAAATAAGGAACTAAGAAATACTCCTTTGACGGTTTTTAACCTTTGAACCTTGAAGTCCTGACTATAATTAGTTGCATGATTACAAATTTGGGGGAGTTTTCTTTTAATTTTTTATGATTATATTTTTAAAAACTTTAAAAAATAGACTTTTAGTGACAGACTTTGTAATCAAAATTGTATGAGAGTCATGATGTTGTATTTATTCACCATAGTGAAGTGCAATTGAGACATGAACAGACACATTCCAAGATTAATCGTGTTACATGATTACTCTGCTGTATTCTGATCATTATGATTCAAAATACTCTTCTAATTTTAGTAATTAATATCTCATGTCTTGTTGTTTTGCTTATCAGTCTTTTTTCCTGTTAAACCGTTTATGGAAAGAGCTTATTTTCTGTTTACTTATGTTATCATTTGCTGTTCAGTTAAAAACATTGCTATTCATTTATATTGCTTATTCAATATAAGAATCTTAAATTAAGTTATAGACAAAGTTAAAAAATGATCAAGGAAAACATAATAGTAGTTGTGCTAAGGATGTGTTTATAGGTGATTATTCTCCCCTTGGTTTTTCTTTAATACTACCATGGTAATATTTTAACAAAAATCAAATTAAGATTCTGTTATTCTGTTTTTTAAATTTATTTTTTATTGAGGTAAAGTACACATATATAATTTACCATCTTTACCATTTTTAAACATATAGTTCAGTGGTAATAAATATATTTAATTCTTTTTTTCCCTTCATTCTAGATATGAACCATTGTCTATTTAATTACATATCACATCTTTTAAGTGTGGAGGATTATTTGTCATCTGAGCTTACTAAAGATTTTTTCTTTATGATTTGTATAATACCACCATGAACATTATTACTATCAATAATAATAATTATGATAATGACAATAACAATATCAAATGCTTATATTTTACTTATTATGTGTCAGACATTAAATCCAGATACTTTACATATATTATTTCATTTCTATTTAATTTATTTTGGTTTCTAACATATTTACTGAGTTGTGGTGCATTGATAAAGAATACACACATGGCTTACTCTAAAATAATAATAATAATTTTCTGAAGTATATTTGGGAATATACTCCAGAAATCCAGTTTAGGGCTATGTTATGAGTGCTTTATTTTCACTAACATTTGCTGTGATGAAGGTATATATAACAGTTTCTAATTTAAATGTATAATTATTTGTAAAGATTCTATTTTACAATCATCTAACGATGACAAGATACTTTAAAGTTTTCAAGTTGTTTCTTGTATATTTTCTAATATTTTGTTTTCTAGTATAGTTGTGTACCATCAAACCTAAAGACAAGCATCATTTAAATTAAGTTTTTCAGAGACAAGCTCTGATGTGATTGTTTATTCCTTATTCTTACATATCCTAACAAGTCTCCAAAATTTATTCTTTTAGCCACATAATGGTGAATAGAGTATCAAGATTTTTCCTAGTCAATCTCATTCTCCCTAACAAAATATAGAAAATCCAAATTATAGGAGATAGGAGAAGCACAGTATAAAAGCATAAGTGGATAGAGATACCATGCTAATATAGGAGTTAGAATTCTCACGAAAGGGTAATTTAATGCCTCATACCTTTGATTTAAAGAAATGACACCAAAGTTAGGAAATATTTCAATACAACCATATGTCACTGTCTCACGTACATTATGAAATCATTCCTGAAAATAACAGAATCAACATTTTAAATTCTCTATTATTATGAAATCAGTATCTATATCAGCTTAATCATTTTGCCATAGATAATGCAATCAAGTGTATAGACACAGTCTCAGAATAGAAATCCTCACTGGAATTTTATTCCTTGCAGTGTCTTAGAAGATAATTGCAGTTAACATTGCTAAGTTTGTAAGGGCAAAGAATTGACAGAGGACAATGGACTATCTTCTTCCAGAGATTCACCTTAATCTTGGTTGAGTGAGTCAAGGGCAGAAGGGAGACTTGGCACTTATCTTTCTTCCCTGGTTAATCACTATCATGGCTTCACCAGCCCCTTTCCTCTTCTAGCAAAATCCATTTGTGATTCAGCTCATAATTAGGCAGGGTGCATTTGAACTTGTGGCTATGGCCTCCAAATATTAGAGTGTGGATAAAAGAAGGTGGAGGATCCTCTCCTCAATACTTAATGGAACACTATCCATGGTAATGGTAAATGAAACATTTACCATATTCCCAGTGTATTTACGGGCTCACAACACTGTCTTATTTTTGGAAGGTATATTGGCTTTGAAAATAATATAAGTCCATCCTGTTCTCCTCAAAAATAGGGTTAAAAAGCATATTTTAGCTCATTTAGTTTTTCTTGCTACTTCATGACTCGTAATGTTGCATGTCTTTTGTAACTTGTAGAATTTCCACCCTCACTCTTTCAGAATTTACCATTTATTTCAGTAACTTAAAGGAGAAAATGAAAAGCAGATGTTGTAAATGTACTTACTTGAAATACAGGAAAATCCCCAGGGAAATGACTAAGGTGAAAATCGACAAAGAATGACCCACAAGAGCCAAATAGTACAGAACGTATGCATTCTGGAACAAAAGAAAAGTTAAAAAAACAAATGAGTGATTATAGAGGAGGGAAAATTGTTTCTATTTCTAAATATAGGCATAAATCAACTAAAGTTTTTCTATTTAAACAAATCTGCTAAAATTATAACAAATATTTCAGAGAATGAAATTTTTTTTATCTTTACTCATTTTATGAAAATAAATTAACCTATGGACCTATTTTCTAAAAATTAGATTCCTTGAGGTGAATTAAATCTCATTCAAAAACGTAATTCAGAAGTGGTTTTAAATGCGTTAAAAATTATCATCCCTAGGCCCAGTAAGCAATCCAGGACAGTTTTAACGTCTGGGGTCCTTTTACAGACAGTGGCTATGTCTACCCTAACGAACTGTCAGAATAGCAATCTACTTTCCAAATTGTCCTGACTTTTGGCAGTAGGAATATACAGAGGGAGCAGAGAATATGGTGGTAGGTTTCTGTGTCTTTGTTTAATTTAGGACAAAATGGTATCATTAGTATTTACTTGGTTGAAAATGCCAAAACCTTTATTCTTCACAGGTATTTGTTTTTTTTTCCCACATTCATGGTGAGTTTTATTTCTTCTCTCATAGTGTTATATTAGTTGATTCAAAAGAATGTCTTCCTTTATAAAATGCATAGTATTATAGCATCTTTTTTTCTAGTTATCATACTCTTTCCTTTTCTTACAATATAATTTTACCATTCAGAAAGGAGAGATTGATTCAGTCATCCATCTATGTCTTCTCTGTCTTTTTCTCTCTGTTTCTATTTCTGTCTGCCTCTGTTTCTCTCTCTCTCTTTCTCTCTCTCTCTCTCTCTCTTGCTATGTTGACTCTAGCTTTTGAAATTAGTATTATTTAGTCAATTTTGTCAGTTGTAATTGGAGTC
Organism: Avahi laniger; assembly: GCA_963575035.1. Taxonomy (NCBI): domain Eukaryota; kingdom Metazoa; phylum Chordata; class Mammalia; order Primates; family Indriidae; genus Avahi; species Avahi laniger. The sequence goes on from CAUYSK010093105.1 coordinate 26,214, forward strand.
CTTGAATCCTTTGGAACAAGAGATTTCATTTTCAGCTGCTGTTTTTCTTAATGAAGCATTATTTGTGTATTATTTTGTAGTTGTATTTTTATCTATTGACTTCTGGTCTTAAGTTCCTTCCACAGTTTGTTGGGTCTTGATAAGAATGGAAATGTACTGTGGAAAAGTTGAATAATTTCTACGAAGTTCTTTGACTTCCTAGGATAAATATGGCATTTATGTATCCTTGAACATTTTGATTCTTGTCAATTGCCTCGTGAAGAGTCTGGGATTGAAGCACTAATTCTGCTAAAATGCTTTCAAAGTGTGCAAAGCCCTTTGTTTATGTGCATTATTGCTGTCTTGAAACAAATAGTCCCTTTCCAGGTCTTAGAATTTCAAAATGGACTAATCAACTTTCCTGAATTATGCCTGTTATACCATTTGATCAGGATTTACATATTGTTTGGCATTTTCTGAGTTGATACCACTCTCCTAACAGCATTTTTTATCCTTACAGGTAATAATAATAAAGTTGAAATGGTTGGTTTATAACTAGAGCTGATAAAATCTTCAGATAGCTTTCTTGGGTGGAATTTAGGAATTAAAAAACAAAACAAAACAAAAAACAACAGATACTCCCCTCCTGTCTTTTCTCCCAGGAATTTATTTTCTAGATATTTTTCTAACTTTACCACTAGACAAAATCAGGAGTGGCATCTTCTAAAAGTTCTTCCTTCTAAATAGTTACTATATAGAATACCCTTGCCACTTAAAATACCATATTTAATTGCATATCCATTCCTCAATCTTCTGTTGGTATTTTTTAAAGTATCCTGTAAATACTTCATTTCTAAGAAAATTTCATATAACTTAATTCATAGTCTTTCAGTTGCCTTCAGACCACTCTTTTTCTAAAAAACTATTTATCCTGCTGAAATAGAGTTGTCTAAATGTGTAAAATTAAATCAACAGCTCATAATTTAGTTGCTATCCCTGTGTCATTCTCAAGGCTGAGAAATTTTGTTTTTCAAAAATAAATTCGAGGTTGGTTTCTTCAAAATTTTGGTGACTATATTTATATGGAAGACTTGTGGAGGGAATTTTATTTATTACATTAGGTCCCTAGAGGGGAGCATTTCCTCTTAAAATTCTTTACTTCCTTCTCAGATGTGGCCAGGGCGTGTGAGGAGGCCAAACATGGCAACACTGAGAATTATTTATTTGGACTTGCATTGTTTACAACAATTCAGTTAACATGGCTATAATTTTTTTCTGTAACATCATGATCAGCACTCATTCAGGAAATCCCTTTCTCATTTAAGGAATTTAAATATTAAATTAAATATCAAAATGACATCATTTTAATCACACTTTATTAAGTAAATAGCTCTCTACCAGGGTGTAGACATGTATGTGCCTCTCAGGGGTGACTAAGCAATTTGTGAAGAGGTAACTGGCTTTGGTCCCCTCAGCCTGTGCTTATGATGAGGTGTCCAGAAGATCTCTAAGCTATTTGTTCACTTTGTTTTGTTGTTGTTTGCTTTGTTTTTAATAAAAGGGAAGTTTTCTATACTCCCAAAGCTTCTCAACAGCAAGCAAAAGCAGTGATGTGCTTTTAGCTTCTAACTTAGTAATTATTTATTATACCAGCCTATCTTTGAAGGAAATAATAGGTTTATTTGCAGGCAGCGGAGTTGCTCAGAGATGCCCTGTATAGCTAAATGTTGACCAGCTGTTTCTTTCAGCTCTGTCAGGCTGGCTGTGGACTTAATGATCTTTTCAAATTTTCGATGCATCTGAAGAAGAGAGAGTATCTTTTTCCTCCCCTCCCCGCCCCGTCTTAAAAAATGTTTCTGAGCAGAGTTCATATTCAAAGTATCTAACAGCCAGTAAGATGGTGGTACTAACCAATAACCCCTGGAAATAATCTAAACAGCCATATCTGGATCAATGGGCAGAGAAGCCCCACTTTAGGGTTCTGTCAATGCCTGATAGTAAAACTAAGGTCATAGTCAAAACAGGGGAGGCAACTGTTAGCTTGGGAGTTGTAGAAAAATTTGTAATTTTGTAATTCTTCCAGGAAAATGGAGATGTTAGAGAGTCCCTTGAAATGTTGCAATTTCTGGAATCCCATCATCTGCTCTATGGAACTATTCCCTTTGGCATCAATGGCCTAATTCCATATGCTCAAGGAACCCATTGACACCGAGTGCCAACCAAGAAGTGAAATGTCATTTTCTCTAATGCCACTTTGTAGAGTCCCTAGAATTTACAAGTCATCATCTGATTTCTTTTCATAAAATCAGTTGGCTTCTTGGTAGCAGATATTTTATAGTCATGCATCCATTTCCATGTACAAATAATGATATCCTCACCCGATATTGAAATGTGACATAGAACCTACCTGTAGTTTCTCAGGAGTGAAAGCGTTACACAGAGTATAGTTGGACCAGCTTTGATTAGTCTCAGGATGTTTAAACCAATCACCGTTTTCATCACAGTATCTTGTAACCCTTTCTGTTAATGAAACAACAGTTATTTCATTAATATCTTAAAATATCAAGAAGAAAAATAATAAATTTAAAGCTTAAAAGCCATTCCCACGTGTTAATGACTTTATAGCACTTGAATGTGAATATAAGTCAATAGAGACCACTGTGAATCATGTATTTAAACGAGGAATTTTAATATGTGTCATCGCATTTTATCTTCAGCAGAGTCCCGTGAAGCAGGCATTACCATCTCTATTTTACAAACCGGACGCAGACAGTAAGAGGGGATATGGAGCTTGAAAAACCACTAGGATTGAGCCAGGATTTAAATCCCAAGACTTGGGTTTGTGTCAGACTCTAAAGTGCTACCTATGCTCTACTTCATGTTTTTTAAACAGACATTAAACCGTTGGTTACAGATGAAAGCTATGTGAGAAGAACAAGTCCATACCTTTCTTCATTTACATGCAATATTTTTTATTAGGTTGACTGTATGAAACTGTAGCTTCTGTGGATCAAATGGTCAAGTATTCCCAATTTCGAATGTTTAAATTCAATAGAACAAAGAAGTCCAAAGCCAATTTTTTTTGGCCTCTCAAAAAGATTTCATTTGAATCATCTCTATTCATCACACAGAAAATATATTGGGTTTCATAGCTTTAGCCTCTGCTATTTACTTCTTTAAATATCTCTTAGATGCTAGTGAAGTTGCTGACTCAGCTGGATTAGCATATTAAAGATCTCTGCACCTTTGCTAAGTGGTCAGACACTGTGCTAAGCACTTTGCAGCATTACCTCCTTTAACATTAATTATGACCCTTTGAGGTGAGTATTAGTCTTCCCATTTTACCTATAACAAAACTGAGGCTCAGAGAAGTTAAGGAAATTTCACTTCCACAGAGAGCAAGTAGTCAATCCAGGAATCAAATCCAGGTCTACTTGATCCCAAAGCTACTGCAGGGCTAGCAAGCTTTATATTAAGCCTCTTATTCCTGTGGTAGTGTGCTTAGCGGTCACAGGAAAACGCAACGGCCAGTCCCTAGTGGTGAGACGCAGGAGCAGGTGAGAAAATGAGATGATGGAAATGGCACCTGGAAGTTGGCTTTGGCATAGAAATAGAAGAAAATGCTGGTTTGGCCAACCTTCTTTTTGGGATTGATGCTTAGCAAAGAGGAGGAAAAAGCCTGGCATCTCACCATCCTTCCAATGAGCACCTCAATGATTCTGGGGTTGCTCACTGAGCTTAAGAGTTCTGTTAACGTTAAGAGTTTTCGGTAGGAAAAGAACAAGAAGACTTTCATGGGGTCCTGAGAAAGAACCTTCCCAAGTGCTTGCTTTGTGGTGCCCAGTGGTTTCCATCATGATTATTTTTTCAATTATTTTTGTGTGATATTCAGTGCTGGTATTGAGCCTTAGTGTTTTTTGAATTTTAATTATCTTTGGCAGTGTCCATGTGTCTGCACCAAGTAATATTCCAAACTTGATAGAAACAATAAATTTCCATAAGAGTGACTTATAATCTCTTTGCCGAAATTCCCACTAAAATATGATAACAGCTATGATCATTAAAAAAATAACATTTGATAACTCACTATGTGCCAGACCCTGTATCAAGTGCTCTCTCTTAAAAATAAATAATAAAACTTTTCTTTGTCCTGTATTTTGCTTAATCATCAGTTGCCTATATATCTGAGCTTTTGGGTCAAGTGCATGAGGCTGGGAAAAACAAATTTAACAATCACAGTAATATATATCGAGGAGAGGGATAAGCAAAAAGTAGTCAGAAAAGTGAGATAATATTTATCAAGATATTAGTGTCAGCAGGTTAAATACATTTTAAAACCAGTACATTGTTAGCAAACAGCAGGAATGATACTTGAATAGCATTAAAATTCACTTTATTATTATGACACTAGTCTACAATATTTTAACTTGGTACTGGGACTCCAGAAAGTAAAATCTCATAAATGTTCAAGGTTATCTACACTCCATTTCACTGACCTAAAGAATTAAAAATAATGGTGTTGGCTGCAATGTAGTACTTAAATGCTAACCTCCTAATTGGCTGAGCAGGTGGAAGAAAAAATTATACTGAATTAAATAAAATATAAATAATGAGCAAGTAAATGTTAAAATGAATGTGCTTGCCAAATTTAATCTGAATTATTCAGATATTCTTCAGTTCTCCAGAGCACTTCCGCAATGTGTTTATTGCCTCAGAGATCAAATAGGAACCCTAGATTGGTATAATATGAAAAGAAATTCTTCCAGTATATTTGGAATTCTCATAAAATTTTGATTTTTGATAATTTCTTAGGGAAAACATTTGTGTTGACGAAGACAAAGAGTTGTACTTATGGATAACACTCTAATATATCGCTATTTCCTTTCTTAGCCCAGGGATGTAGAAGTTAGAATCATGTACTAATATTCGGAAAACACTGCCTTTTTAATGGCTAAGGAAACAACTTATGATAAAAAATACTTAGCTGAAATATCACTGAGATTTGATAATATTTAAAATAATTTTCCATCAGTAGTTTTTGGTTAGTAAACCTGTTAAGAGCTAGTACAAAAATGCTTTTATCAGTTTTTAGGTGAAATTCATCATTTTTCATTGTGTACATGAAACAGATATTACTGAATTAAATGTGAGATTTAAACTACAAGTTACATAGTTTGTATGTTTACTCCAACAATTATTTCGATTATTTAAAATAGATAAAAAACCTTTTTTTCAAGCAAAAGATGTTTTTAAGCAACCTGCTAGAATCATTGCTGCTTTATGTAAATCTGTTACAAAGTTAAGTAGAAAAATTTAAAATGAAATTTGCTGAGATAGCCATTGGACAGAACCTATTTAGTTCCACTATTGAACACTATGTTCGAAAAAGGGTTAGCACTAATAAGCCGAGAAAAATTGACATTGAAAATTTGTCAATGATTTTGCTAATGCTATTTGTCGATGATGACCATACCAAGCTTACTTGTCATTTTAAAAAAGTGGTTTGTAATGGCAACATTTTGCCTTGATTAGATTGTCAGATAGCTGTTTCCTAAAAACCAAAATGAAAATAATTTGGTTTTACCAAAGTTGTGTAGCCATTTATGGGAAAATATACAGTGTGCAGAAGGAAAGGTATTCCGCCTGACGAAGCCCATTCCAATCATGGATAAGACTAAAGAAAACAGTATTTTTTGTCTTGTTTTAACTAAAGTCTGGATGTAGATATTTCTTGGTTTTAATTGTTGCAACCATCAAGAGTTTGTCAACTTTCACCTGACAAGTCTTTCAATATTTGAAAACAGAGTTATGTTTACTGAGTCTTCCCTTTCCAAACTGAACATCCCCAGTGACTCGCTCCACGGGGCTTGTTGTGCCCTCATAGCCTGGAGACTCTCTGCATGTGCTTTGATATCGATGTTTCTCTCTAAAATACATGAGGTATGGACAGACCCGGGGAAAATACAGTGTGCTTCTCTCACTCTAGATTCACATGGTGAAATTTTGCAGATTTTCATGCCTTATTCCTAGAGATTCAAATTCTATTGCTCTGGAGAGAGGTCAGGCATCAGCATTTTTAAAAAGCTCACCAATTCCAAAGGGTATCAAGGTTGAGAATCACTGCCTTAAACCATATTTGGACCATCCTGGCTCTGTGCTGTTAACGTTGATAGCTTGACTCCAAGGGCAGGGCTGTACATGCTTCCTTGTTAAGTCTTGCTTTTTACACTCTAGCATATTCCTTCACACTGTCAGCCTCTTTTGAATTCCAATAAAGTTATAAAGTTCTTCACTCTTTCACTATCTGTTTTTCACCAAGCCCTTTTTCCCAAAATGAAACCTCTGACACTTCATTAATGTGTTTTGTGCATCATTAAGAGGTAACATTAGGTCAATAACAAAATCCTGAAGAATTTAAGTTTGTCAAATATAGACATTTTTAAGATGTGCTTTTAAAGTGGATTTATCCCCCAACTGAGAGGGTTCTATCTAAAAACCAGGCTGAAAAGATGGATCAATGCCTGAAAATCTGTTTTGCTGATCAAAACCACACCTTTTAGTCAATATTTATAGCCACTTTGGCAAGAGCCCACTGCTATTTTGGAACTGGCCTAATGGCCTCAATTGCAGAGCAGCTCTTCACGCCAATCAAGTTACCTCTAATGTAATTGTCAAATCAAGATTAATGAAGCATCCTTTAGTGGGAAGAGTCAATAGAGGCCTAAAGGATTATCATCTCATAGCATTTAGTGAGAGATTCCAGGAATGTAGCTCTGAGTTAAGGCACTGCACAAAACTCTACCTTTCTTTACATCCCCACTTTTCCATCAGAATGGGAATTCCCAGAAGTGAGGGGCCTGCGCTGGTTTGAAAAGAGCCCCCTTGTAATCCCACTTCTGTTGCATCTGCCTCACTGGGGCAGAATTTTAGTTTCAGGGACAAATGAGATCTTACCCTTGAAGGAGGCACAAAAAGGATCTTCTAGACATTGTCTCAGGGATAGACTCATTTCTCTACTCTAATTGGAATTCTAGAGCCACTCACACAACCTTTGCAGGCCCAGGTTTACTTTACTCTTGGAAGCAAATCTCACCCCTTACCAGGGACTTCCATGCTGTGTCTGTAGCTGATCACATTTAGTTGTAGCATCTGGGCCTCCTTTATAACTAAGATTGATACCTCCTTTTCAATATCTTAATCCTCAATTTATTTCAACAGGACAGATTTTCTATCCAGTTTCTTGCAACAGAATTTTTCTGGCCCTGCCATCCACAGTTCCTGGCGCTGGGCTTCTACTCCTCCGGCAGCCACCTTCCTCTGTCTCCTGCCTCAGTCTCATCTAATACTGGGCTCTGCCTCCCACATGCACAGGTGCTTAGAGCACTTGGTTGAATCTCCCTGGTACTGGTTACTGTCTTATCTGGACTTTCTTCATTGTTTATTATAGTTTCATCTTGGCCGAAGAGCTTTTAAAAATCCTGGTGTCCAGACTGTACTCCAAACCAATTAAATCAGAATCTCTGGGGTGGCAACAGACAACTGGATTCTTTTTTCAAATACTTCAGCTTCTCAGCCAAATTGAGACTCATTCACTTACTACTGGCACCTACCCAATCCCATGCTCCACTCCCACACGTCAGCCTCGTCTCTGGATTGAAGCTATTACACAACTGTATACATTCCTCTGCATTGCTCCTGAGCACAGACATGGGGCACCTCAAATTCCAGATCTTCAACCTATTTTAATACCTGACAATCCTAAAATACATAACTTCAGCCCCCTGGTTTCTTACTCCACTTGGAACCTGATATTTCTGGACCTTTATCCTCCTTGAGCATCCTAGCCCAACTTCTGACCAGACCAGTGTGATAAAATTAAGGCCTGAAGAAATAGCATGTCCTCCCTTGAAACTTCCTAAGTCTTTCAACTTGCACAAATTTGTATGGAGATTGAAAAATACTATTTCTGAAATAATTTTCTAAACTGTGGACTTAATTATATAGAAAGGGTTAGGTAGGGGCTCAGGAGAGTTGGGATCACTTGCAGGTTTTTGTCAAATAAGTATAAAATGGGATAATATGTATGAAAATATTTTGAAAAGCAAAAATGATATTTAATGAAAAGTATTCCTATGTATCTTTTATAACTAAAGTGAATTTGATGCCATTCATTTACTTAACAGACATTTGTCGATCACTCTTGTGCGAGATACAGAGCTGGGTGTTGGCATGATAGATTATCACAGTACTAGTCATACTTAGTAAGCACATTTTAATAATATGCTTTTGGAACAGAAGTCTGTTGTCTAGAGTTACTGCCTTCTGATTTATTTTCCTTTACACATGATAGTTTTATATAATTTTCAAGGTTATATAAAATTTCCATTGTGTATGTTACACCAGCCCGACATATGCATGCCAACAAATGTGAGACAATTGACAATTAAAAAAAAACACACATAGAATTAAATCTATTCAAAGAGTTTGAGAAAAACTGATTTTATAAACCATAATTTAATACCAACATGCACCAATGATCAGCAAGATGAGTTAAAAAATAAGGACGACTTGCAATGTTTGTACAACTGAACAATATTTCAATTAAGGAAACTCTTCAGCATGTGTTAAATGTGCAGCATTATTAAATGGGTACATTTTATATCTGATTTTCTTTTTAGAACCATGAAAACCCTAGAAACTTCATAGCAAAAGTATAAAATGAAAATAAATACTCTACCCGATGGATCAAAGTCCGGAAAATAATCTGGACAGAACTGAAAGGTCAGTACTCCAGCCGGTGTGTCATCCCAGCACATCCATCCATCCCAGGTGCGATTGCAGTATGGACCTGGCCATTTAGAAAGAAATTAATCTTGAAGCTATGTGGTCTTAAAGAGGAGACTGACCCCACAACAATCTTACCTGTAGCTGAACCTATTACTCCAATCATGATCATCTACATTTCAAATGAGACAAAGTCATTTATTTTGGAAGTAAAGTTTCAAAGAGCATTGGCATATCTGTGATCTGATTATGTCATTGGATGACAGGCAGGGTTCTAACCTTACTTTGTAAGAGGTTCTAAAATTGAGCTTATCAAAAAGCAAGTATCACCAAAGACTATTATCCATTCATTTAATTATAAGTGAGAACATGAATCTGAGGTATAATGTTGGTTGTTGATCAAATGGGTTTTGAGGTGTTTTGATAAGTTTTTACTTTCTGAAAATTCATCCTTCTTTAAAATACCCAACCAGGAAGTAGGATTTAGATTAGTAGGTCTTCAGTTTCTGTAAGATATGTTAAGTTTTTCCACCATTATCAGCATAAGGATTTGAAGAGCAATTCTGTATAAGGGCATAACTTGAAAAAAACTCATGACAGATTAATTCTTCAAAATCTTTAGATAAATTTTAAGGACAGGTATATTCTCAAAGAATAAATTTTGCATAATTTATCAGCATGTTGCACCTAATCAATCTTTTCTTTAAGTTATTTATATTTATTTGTAGACAATGAAGTCTCTAGGAATTGACAAGAGAGAACTGAATTTTCTGCAGTTTGTCCTTGGCAGTATGGTTTCTCCAACTAAATGTTATATTTGGGAGTCCAGGTTTAAATTAGACAATTAAGATACAATTGAAAGTTGTCAAAAATTGTGGAATCCTGAGCAGGATTGAATAGTGTACAGAAAATTAAGTATCTCTTATTTTGGGAATTTCCACTTGGATATGAATATATTAAAACAACAGCAGCAGTGGCGGCAACACAAAATAAAGGTATTAATTTTACCTACCACTAGTGGAATCTACATTTTGGTAGGATTTTCACCATTTGTTCTTCAAAAGATACATATCATATGTTTGGAATCTTTTTTTCCAAAAGCTTTCCTTTAAAATATTTTCAGAAATGTTGCAAAGGAACTCTTGGGAAAGTTCATGCAATTTCATCTTGGATAAAAGATTGCCTTTAAAAATCTGTATGGCTTTGGAACATATGGATCCTACTAACCGTTAACCTTCAAAAGGGTTAACTTAGATAGATTTCTTCTAAGGGTGATGGAATCCAAGGGTGATGGAAGTGTTCAAAATTCCTATTGGAGATGCATTTGCAGTCAGTTAATAAAAAAGTCCTATTACTATAGAATTACACTTTGTTACGGACTAAAATAATGCTGTTTGATCACTTTAGGTATTCATCAATATTGGCTCCAAGTGGTTTTTCGCTGTTTTCAAAAATTAAATATACCCTAAAACATGAAGATTTACCTCTATAAAGTTCTTTAAAAGAACGAGTCTCAGGCTTTGAAGGAAGTTCTCAAAAAAAAAAATTTTTTTTTTTAAATAATGACCATAGCACCTGAGTTCAACATTATATATACAGTAGCGTAAGAAACCGCACTCAGTCTCTGAAAATATCAGTTTTTTGTTTTTACTGTCTCAATTTGCTTCAAAGAAATGGCTTCAGTTTTGGTTAAAGTTGCATCTAATGTCTGTTTAGTTCTTGAGAACCACTGAAACTACCACAGATAAAAGAATAACGTGTGTCTGCTTTTGAATTGACTTGATTTTTTTTTGTTTAAAAGAAAATGCTAAAAATAAGAACTACAAATTAAAACTTGATTTGAATGCAAAGCATGTATAGGAACAGTATATTTAACCTTTTTTTTTTTTTTTTTACTTACCAAGTAGGGTTGCCATAGAAAGTATAAGGTTGGGCAAGATCTTATTGAGTTTTTTCAAATGTTTTAGGGGACAGGAAAGAGAATCTAAACAAATGTTTCAACGTTTGGCCATCACATCTTCCCTTTTGTTTTCCTCTGGGCCCTCTACAGCTAATAGAATATGCTTAACCTTGAAAATATTTGGGCAGTCACATAGAACATTCTAGAAAAGATAACAGATAAAGTCTGCGTAAGACATATACTTTTCTAATTCTCCTGGAAACTGGGGGTAGAAAGGGGAAAGGAATGGCATTGGTTGCCAACCGATTGACAGTTAAGGGAAGATACTACTGCCTAATTAATCCAAGCAAGGCAGGGTTTTGACAGGTTCCACCTCAGGCAAATTCTCTGCCCAGCATTTTTTAATTCCCCTTTCTGTCAATTTCCTCTTCCCCTCCTTCACTTAGTCCTGTATTGTTCCTGCTTGCCAGATGTGAATACTGCTTGCCAGGTGTGAATTATTGCAGAAATTTTGTCATGAGGGCAGATGTTAGCCAAACAGCAGTCAGATCAGATGAACTTGAGCAGGGAAATTATGCATATTCACTGCATTAAATACACAAGCATACCATCGTGTGAAAACTACGGAAAAAACTGCTAGCATATTAAATTATAATTACTCAACACATATTTACCCATGGAAGAAAATAAGTCTTTAATGATGTTTCAAACATATGTTCACATACATCCTTCTCTTTACCTTCTCCTTGGTACGGGGGCAACTGTTGCATTCGTTCATAGCATTTGTGCTTTGCCTCCATCAGTTTCTTTCGTCCTATGACGTACAGATATGGCTCAGGCTCTGCTGTTGGTTTGCTTTTACTTGAAGAGGATGGAAGAGCTGGGGTTGGGTGCTGTATTAAAAAGAAAAAAACAGTTACTTATAGAGAGTAGGGATGGGTGAGTACATAAATAAATAAGATAATCAAATCATTAGAAAACATTTTTCCTTCAATAAGCAATACTTATTCATGGTCTCCATGTAGAATTTTTTTGCTTTATAACTAAAAAGCATATTTATACTTCATTTACAAATTTTACCTACAAAATTTATACTTGCATTAGTTTCCATTCACTATTGAAAATGGATAACACCCACACATACTCACGCACTTCTTTATCAGCTAGTATGGTTTTAATTTTATTATCCTTGTAAAGTTTAGAAGTAAACAAAGCAAATAATCTGATTTCCAAAAAATACCAATATTATATCAACTTTGCCTTACTCTTAAAAATCATGAATCATGTTATTAAAAAATAGACATAGTGCAATAAATATGCTTTTTTATTGGATTCTTTCAACTAAATTTTATTTGTGCTTGAATTGTGTACAATACCAGAAATTTATCCTATTTATTCCACAGAACAAACAAAATATGTTTTTTGCCCCTGATAATTGACCTTAACCTCTTTAAATTGGTTTCATTAGCAGATGATCTATACAGGGCAATCAATTTTCACTGTGTATTTCACAATGTAATTCTTAAATATTTTCACAATGTAATTCTTAAATATTTCTTTCAGCACATTTGCATTTTTGTTACAGGTTGACATTCGTTTTTTAGTTTCAGTTAATCACCATCACTATCACAGTTCTCTGTTTATCAAAGTTGTGTGTGTATGTGTGTGTGTGTAAAAAGATCACTGGCTGTCATGCTGTCATTTCCAACTGTATTCATATACACTTTAATTTCTGTGTGGCTATGAACAATGTTTTTAGTGGTGCTCAGGTCTGTGGTTTTTTTTTTTTTTTTTGAGACAGAGTCTCACTGTGTTGCCTGGACTAGAGTGCTGTGGCATCGTCCTAGCTCACAGCAACCTCAAACTCCTGGGCTCAAGCGATCCTACTGCCTCAGCCTCCCGAGTAGCTGGGACTACAGGCATGCGCCACCATACCCGGCTAATTTTTTCTCTGTATTTTTAGTTGTCCAATTAATTTCTTTCTAATTTTTAGTAGAGACGGGGTCTCACTCTTGCTCAGGCTGGTTTAGAACTCCTGAGCTCAAACAATCCGCCCTCCTCAGCCCCCCAGAGAGCTAGGATTACAGACGTGAGCCACCGTGCCCGGCCTGTGGGTTTTTTTTAAAAAATATCTGCATTCTTGCATTCTACATAGAGATTATTTATTTATTTATTTATTTTTGGAGAAGATCTGCAAACAGGCTTTCCCTGACTTTCCTTCTTCTTCTTTTTTTTTTGAGACAGAGTCTCACTGTGTTGCCTGGGCTAGAGTGCTGTGGTGTCATCCTAGCTCACAGCAACCTCAAATTCCTGGGCTCAAGTGATCCTACTGCCTCAGCCTCCCGAGTAGCTGGGACTACAGGCATGCGCCACTATGCCTGGCTAATTTTTTCTAGATATATTTTTAGTTGTCCAATTAATTTCTTTCTAATTTTAGTAGAGACGGGGTCTCGCTCTTGCTCAGGCTAGTCTCGAACTCCTGACCTTGAGCGATCCACCTGCCTCGGCCTCCCAGAGAGCTAGGATTACAGGCGTGAGTCACCGCGCCCGGCCTTTCCTTCTTCTTAAGCTAGGTGTATTCATTGATTTCTATCACATCAGCTGAAACACTTTTATTTGGCCTTATTTCTGTCTGCATTATGATAAGAGGTTTTCCCAAGCATATTGATGATAGAAGTAGTGTTTTCACTCTTCTATTAGTATGTACCCCAGTCTCCAAACAAAACACATCCCCATTAAACCCCTAGCTAATCATGGCGGGTCCTCACTGTTTTTCATTGTGTGCTGTTACGTGTGTCCTATGTGACAGCCTATCACTAACTGCTAAGCTGTACAGCACATAATACGATCCAAATTCAGAGCTTGGAGAGAGTACGGGGCAAAAGTACTCAGGATAGCTACAGATACAAGGTAAAATTTGAATTGGACCTTGAGTGTACATAGGGTCTGAATGGAGAGGGAAGGCTTTTGGGATGGAGAGAAAGGAATGCACAAAAGTCTGGAAGTTGGAAATGGTGTGTGTGAGACACTGTGAGGAAACTATCCTGTCTGAAGGGAAGCATATTTGAGGGTAAGAAACAGGGTCAAAAAGGGTCAGAAAATGCAGAGCCTTGAAAGCCAAAAAAAAAAAGTTGAAACTTGTTTTGTTACTTTCAGCAGGTTAGAAATCTCTCTAGGTCTAAGTTTCTTCATTGCAAAATGAGAATAGTAATAATAATAATAATATCTCTCCTCTGTGGATGTTAGGAGGACAAACAAGAAAGCAAATACAAAGTGCCTGGGACATGAAAGGCTCCATGTATCTTAGCTAATATTATTGAAACATGATAATAAAATAAATATGTTTTGCAGATTTTGATCAGTAAAGGTCGTGAAGGAGAATTTTAGTAAAATTCATGTGGCAGGCATCAGATGTCCAAAGGTGAGAGCCGGGGAGGGCAGCCAGGAAGTTGATGGCCTAGGCTAGATCACCCCATGTGCAACTCTTAGCACCTTCTTGAATAACAAAGACGTGAAGGCAAATCTGAATATAAGAAATGGAGAACAGCAATAGTCAAATAGCCCAGATATTTAGTCTATGTAACTGAAAAAAATGGTAGCTCCCTGAGAAAAGGGAGATATTGGAAAATGAGACCCTTAATAGCGGAAAGAAGGTAAGTTCTCTTTTGGATTTATTTTGGAAAGGCCAAGTAAGTCATCTGAGTAGAAATCACTTCCAAAGAGGGTGTATACTTATTGCCATTATAACATTACTATTATAACTCTAAATGGAAAACTATCATGAATAAAGTTGACATTACTCTTTAAATACTAAGATCATTTCTAATTAAAATGTTTCTTGAATTTATGACAGAAGAAAGAGAAATTAATGAACCCACAAAAGTGATTAAAATGTGCAAATCCTTTACCAATGTAGCTGAACACAATTCTGTTGACATATGACTCTATTTCTACTTGTTTTCAGATCAATCGGTCAGCAAATATTCATTAAACTTGATAAACCAAACATTGTGCTAGATGCTGGGGATGCAGTGTTGAATAAAACAAGTGTGGATCTTGCTCTCATGGAGCTTATAGTCTAGCAAGAAGGACCAACACTATATTTTATTTTAATTTAAATATTTTAAATATTTTCTTGACACCAGAAATTGTGAACAATAATGAATCATCAATCATAAAATTCTCAGGTATTTCATTGGAAATTGGAACATGGCTTGTGAAACTTAAAAAAAAGTGTTCAAATTCCATGTTGAAGTTTCTTTTTGTATTTCATTAGCCTACATTTGCATGAATGGGTGTTTGTGTTTTGTAAATTCAACTGATTATCATGTAACCATTAAAACAGGGAAGGATCATGGTGCCCTCACAAAAGAGATATTAATGATTGGTTCAGTTTATGCATTTATTTATGATTTGTATTTTGTGTCTCTGTTCTTACAATCTTCAGTTGATATGAGAATTAGTTTATTATATATATTATTATTATATTATTAATTTATATATTATATATTAATTTCTGGGCTATTTTCTCACCATCTTCAAATTAAATTAGAAGATGGAATAGGATGGACTATATAAATTTTATCTGTCATTTGTACTAGATATTTTAGATGTTAGAAACTAGTTTGCTTAAGGCTGACTTTCTCTGCAGAAGTAACATTCTGAATTCTGTCTTTATATGGCTGACAACCAACTAAAGAATGTTCCTGCTCTATTTGGAAATTCATGGAAGCCATGGGGAAATAGTATGTGCAAGAATATCAAGCGGAAAACCTAAAATGTTATGTTTAATCTAAAATGTCTTTTAAATTACATCCTTATTTGGTTTAATACAGTTTTAACATCAGTAACAGTGGAGATATGACCATCTCAGTAAGAATAAGTATAGTTCTTGCTGATGACAGTAGCTTCAATCTTACCATTCTTGCAATATTGAAACAAACTCCAGTGAATTTGGTTTGAAGCCTGGTTCACTAGAGATTGTTTCAACACTGAAGGAATGAGAAATTAGAACCTCCGTTGTTAGATGAGCCGTGAAAATCTGCGACGGTCCCTGGTCTGGTTCATATTCAAGCAAGATGAAATTTTTTCAGTGGTAGATGAATGTCTCAATGACTTTCTTCCTAAAAATAGCATACACATTGGGGCATTCTCTTTATATATACAGTCGTCCCTTGGTATTCTTAGGGGATTGGTTGCAGTACCTCCTGCAGATACCAAAATCCATGAATGCTCAAGTCCCGCATCTAAAATGGTGCAGCATTTGCATAGGTGTACATCCTCCTGTATACTTTAAATCATCTCTGGATTGTGTACAATACCTAATACGGTGTAAACGATATGTAAATATATATTATACTGTATTGTTTGGGGAATAATGACAAGAAAAAAATCTGTACATGTTCAATACGGATGCAATTTCTTTTTCAAAAATTTTCTGTCTAAGATTGATTGAATCCACAGATGCAGAATCCATGGCTACAGAGGGCTGACTGTATATAGATAGAGGATAGGTAGAGAAATGTAAATATACATGTAGATGTAAATAATATATGTATATAAAATTACAAACATTAAATTACTACTGTTTAAAAATTACATATCTATAAATTTCATAAGATTTACTAAACATTACAATTTGTATGATAATTTTATACAAATAAAAATGCTGATAAGGTGACATTATTTTCAGCAATAAAGAGGCAAAATAAAGGTAGTAGTGATTAGATAAAACTACCAAGTAATGTGAAAGACTTAAAAACATTCTACTTATCATAAGTGTTATGTCTATATTATATATTTGTGGGATTTAAATAAATACATGATTATATGCTCACATGAAGATAGAAATGAGACATACTGCTTTTTGGAATAAAAATCAGTGTTCAAAGTTTACATACAAACCAGCTTACATGATTCTTCAAAACACAAGCAAACAAACAACCTTTTAATTGTTGTCCCATGTAGCAGTTTAGCTGCCATATATGTGATGTCACTCCCAAAAGTTCAAGTAAATGGCGCCACACATACGACAACCAAGCTGCCACCAATAGCAGTTGTCAGCAGCCGAAACATTCCTGGTTCTTTCAGTCAATATGTACTTTGAATGCCTTCCATATGGCAGGCGCTGTTCTAGGTTCTAGAATTCAGCAATGAATGAGTCTGGCAAGAATCCTGCCCTCAGGAAGCTCACATTCTAGACAATTTCATCTACCATAACTATGGAGTTCAGAGGAAAGCAATTTGAAATGTCCATATGTTTAGGCAATTCCTACTTTGATGTAAGACAATCAGCTTGTTTTGGGGTTACAGGTAGTTTCCAGAAGCATAGAGATAGAAGAGTTACAGAGCTGTTCTGTCTGTATCTTTGAGAGATGTTCCACCTCTGCAATAGTTCAAGCCCGCTGAATGTATGGACCCATCCTACGGGGCTGAAGGAGAGCTTGCTATTGATTGCCAAAGGCAAAACTGCTCTAAAAAGAATATGAAGCCGGAATCCACCAATGTAATCAACAGGATTTCCATGTCACCATCCTTAATATTGACAATGTATATGTTAAAATTATTTATGTTTTTCAGTTGCTTGTAGTTTTCAAAACAGCAAAAAACAAAGTACAACTTTGTAAAATATTAGCACTGTTTCTTCCAGGTAGGATCAGAGGCTTCGCTGGTATTCTTTGTACTGTCTACTCATGCATTGCATAAACAACACAATTTTGGCATATATCACATATTCAAAGCAAATAGGGGTATGTAGCTAAGTAAACAGCAACAACGAAATGCTTCTTGGAAGACCTAGTTTTTCTGTCTTCATCTTTGTTGTTTGTTGTCCCTGTTATCATCATCATCCTCCTAGCATTTTTTGAGAACTCACTATTTACCAGCCAGTTCTAAGCCTATTGTATTACCTCAGGGGAAGGCGAGGAAGTGAATGGGTGGTTTGGTTAACGGAAAAAGGCTAAGAGAAGATGGTGACCCAAATTGATACTTTAAAGACCATATGGTAATCAAGTTGGTAGAATTTCATAAGTAGAGTTTTTTTCCATAATAATGTATTATCTAAAAAGTGATGTTTTGGATTAATAATATTTTCATTAAAAAATTACTTTTTCTCTGAGGAGTATCAATGTGGAACATAATGAATGTTTTGAAGGAAATTGATGGATCAAATTTTGTTTTATGAACAAATCCTTCAAATCAAATATATAATACAAATACAGACAGAAAAGCAATTCTCTTTGCCACAGAAAAGAGAGCACAAAGCCATTTAAGTGTTTTGTTCAGTTACATTTGCTGATAAAAAGATGCCCAAAGACCACAAAATATTTCTGTCTATAGCTCATGCAAAAATATGCAATTTTTTAATATTGAAATTGTAGAATATAATAGATAAAAGCTTTGAATAAAAATGAACTACTATAGTTTTTTAACACACCAAAAATTATCTGTAGTTTTCATAGTAAAAAAGATAATTAGATAATCTTCAAACTATTTCATTAGTGTTTAGTGGTTCCTTTAATTTTTCTTCTATCATGCCCAATATAATGACATGCTTTATGAAATGAAATTATTTGGAAATATTCACATAGGATTTCATTTGAGCTATGAAAAATAACAATATCAATTTATGAATAATATATATCAATATTTCTGCATGTATAGAAGATCACATAAGGCTTGGTAATTTGCAGACAAATTAAAATATTCTATTAGATTCTACAATATTCTTGTATGTGTTTTTATTACATTTCTAATGGCATGAAGTAAGTTGCATTTGAAAATACTAGATTACTTTCAGAATATTATACTGTAATTTATCTAAAGAAATATTTAATAGGTTAAAATAATATATAACAGTCTGACATAATAAAATAAACTATGCTCATTATCCAAATAAGTGCAAAAGGGTTGCATTAACAATCATTTCTATAAAACCATTTATTTGATGTATAATATTACAAAATAAAAATTCTCTTATAAGTTAAATTAAAATTTATGGAACACTAATGTATATTTTCTTGAATAATGGAAAGAGAAACAGTACAGGCAGACTTGTAAGCCTGTGCTACACATTAATGAACAATGGAAATCCTGGAATCCTGTGCAAGCTTCACTTGGGGTCAGTATGACAATGTGAGATACTGAGTGATGTTTACTGACAGCTGTAATTCATTGGTAAATGTTATTCTGGCGAGGCAGGATAAGGAACAACAACTCCAAAACGATTTATGTATAATTTACTCATCTCCCTTTCATGTGCTACTGAAGCTGATGTGATGGTGGTTTAACAATGTCGACACAAATAAATAGTCATTGATAGTGTTTTCTAGGATGATTATACTATTGACTACTTGCTAAATCTTTTAGGAATAAAGCAATATAAAATTACATAAATTGAACATGATTTAAAAAGCTGGAGAAACAGTTATGCCGTGACAGTGGTATATAAGACTTGGAAATTCTTAGTCAGTTTTTGATGAAAAATACATTTGAAATCAATAACCAGAATGAAAGAGTTTAGATGTTTTAAAATGATTGAACAGCCCAGAAAATATGTTTTAAGACCACATGTCAAACACAAAGAACATTTTATCTGAGAATGTTATTAGCCTTTTATGTTAATTTCTAAGATAATATGAAGATGTCTCAAATTTGTGCTAAAATTTTATAAAGAAACAGAGCTCAAACTTCTGGATAAACCATAACATTAAATTAGTGGAAGTTCAGAAGGGAGATTTATTAACAAAATATTAAGAAAAATAATGGTTTTGAAGAGTTTAATTTTGGCTTCTGGAGAACTATGCCTGCCCTTGCAAATGCCAATTCAAGCACACTCAAAACACTCTTCCTTATTCAGCATTCTTAATTAACATGGCTTAGAATAATTTCGTTTTACTTACATTTAGAAGAATGAACAGTGCCAACAACCGGCACGTAAATCTCCACTTCATTTTTGGTTTTTGAAGATCTCTCTTTGTCCTAGAAAAATATAAAAGTAAAAGATATTTAAATTAGTATATAACCAATATAGACTATAGACTTTCTTTTTCTATTAGACTTGAAGAGGATAAATGTCCCAAGACAACCTACAGAAAATACATGTAAGAACAATTTGTGATGCAAACGCAGCTGCATGTTCTACTGCACCTCCTGTCAACCGGATTGTTGTACTTAGGTCCCTCCTATTAAGAAATTCTGGAGCTACCTTTGTATATCAGGACCAAAATAAAGAAATTCCAAGAAAAAGAGCAATCCACATTGATTTCAGTTAACTGGTGTCGTCAATAGAACTGCCGGAAATTGCAATGGAGACATCCACACAGAAGACACCTTCCTGGACATGAACAAATAAAATCTATGATCTGTGACAGATTAACAGTCATGTCTTCTAGATAATCAAAGGCCAACTCTAACAGTAATCTTATTTAGACTTTTGAGTATTTTTCTTTCCTATAAATATTTCTTCAAGCTTCAAGTTGCTATTAAGAATAAAATTCTTCCACAGCAAGGATTTGAGTACATGATCTAACAATTCACTATTCCTACTCAAAAGCATAAAAGTCAGAACAGGCTGCTTTGTCACAAATATCAAACAGTTTTTCATGGCTCTGAAGATAACTTTACACAAGGAAAGATAATAAAGGGGTGAACATTTGCAATGTATATACATTTCTTTTCATCCATGGGATTTGTGTGAAAACTACATTTCAACCAGGGGTGAGTGGTTATGATTGCATTTGAAGTGGTAATGATTGCCTCTTACACTGTTATATTCATTGTATCATGTACAGATCTTCCATATTCTGCCAGGTATAAAATATGCCTAATATATTTGCCCCTCAAAGAGTAAATTCTATTCAATCTACATATTGGTATTATAGGAAATTGAAAATGTAAAGTATAATTTTGAAATGTCATCTTCTATGCTGACCATTATTCACTGTTTCTGATTTTCTTCATGTCCACTCAGTAAATTAAACACACACACACATACCTGTATTAAGTGCTGAAGCACTACAAGGGATGGAAATCTGGGTGAGCTGGACTAGATATGGCTCCATTATATAATGAGAAACTGCGTGTGAGGAGGGAGTAGGCATGAATGATACAAGATATGGCAAAATGACTAACATACAGGCTGGGTAAAAGGTTCAATAAAATTGTGAGACTACGTGTCCTAATAGAAAGCCATATAATTTCTGATTAAGGGGACAAGGGCAGAATTTATATTTTGAGATATAATTTGATAACTGAATAGAATTCTGAAAAGCAGAGACTACAAAGGCAGAGAAAGCAGATTAAAAACAAGATATGGAGATAGGGAAAATTAGGGTAATTCAGAAATGAATACAATAATTTACCTGGAGCATAGAAACTCTTAGAAAGTAGAAACAAGACTGGAAAAGTAGGTTTCGAGTGCTTAGGAAATTTATGACTCAAACCACCCTTTTGGCACTTTGTGTATCTTCCGTGCATTTTCATCTACATATATACACACATCCTAACAAGCTTACCGGATGCTAAAATCCTTTTCAGATAAGAATTATTTTTTAAATATGTATGCATCTCTGACACATCACACAATTACTTACACATGTTTATTATTATCGATAAGACGGTGGTTTGTGATTTAATGAATTAAATGAAACAGAACCCTGTGATTTTTTACAACTGTATCCTCTCCTCACCACCCCATTAGCAAATCTGAATGCATTATTTTCCCTCTCCAATTTCTTGCGTTTTCCATATCAGTGACTTGCACAATTACTCATGAATTGTCCAAATGAGAAACTAGTGATCCCATTCACTTCTTCGCCCCCCACATCTAGTCTTCAGGGCTCTCTGATTCGTCTGCATTTTGGTATCTTTTCAAACATTTCCACCCTCTTCCCCACTTGGCTGCAGTTTGGTCATCATCTTTCTCACCAGGGAACTGGCAACAGCCCCGATGTTCCAAGTGGAAACTAGACCAGTTTCCCTGCTTCAAGTCTTGATCCCTTCGATCCATTTGCTATAGTAAAATGAGCATACTCTCAACCTCCTCCAGCAATTCCCTACAAACTTTAAGTAAATGCATAAAAGCATTTGCTAGGAATATAATGCAGGCCCTCCTACAGTAACAAGCACCAGTATGATCATGGAGAGAAATAAAGAAGGAGAAATTAAAGTTTCCTCTTAGATTTCTGGCTTGGTAAATGACAGATATTGAAGGAATTCAGGAGAGGAAAGTAGGTGAAGAAGGCGGCACTTTTAATTTGTGTCTTTTCCCTTAATTGGGAATATTACTACCTGAGTATACTGGGTAAGAGTTCCTAGTGTGACAGTTACAGCTTTTGAAATGTACACATAATTGTGAAAATGACACGGTTTTCCTTAACTACATCCTGCTTTTTAGAAGGAAATCATAGACATACATTAAATCCCTAAAGGTCTGCTGCTCATGATAATCCTATGATTTAGCCTCTGAGAGAAGCAGGATGCATGGAACATTACAGATGTCAGAATTAAAAGCCAGATCTCTTCTTGACATGAAAGCCCTGTTCTTTAATTCTAAATGCAACAAGTAAGCATGGCGAGAAGTCAGCTTCTTTAGGAAGGGTGAGGATGTGGCCATTGGGCAGTTAATTGGCTTGTACTATCTATGCCATATATTTGATGTCATTTGATATTTTATAATGTAGAAGCCACTCAGTTTGACTGAATAGTATCATTAAAATGAAGAGCATTGGGGGTGGTGGGAGACTTGTTACCTTTAAGGTGAATGGAGCTGCACAGTCACCTTGCTGTAGGAGAGAAGAGCCCCATGGTTTCAAAGCCCCACACACTGCTTTTACAATCGTACCACAACTAAGGGGAATGGAAATAGTGTGAAAACCAATCTGAGAGTGAACACCTGGAAAGGACAGAGAGGGTTTAGCCAAGAAACACAGTAGTTTCTTTGTACCTATTATTTGAAGAATTATATAATTTTAAAGACTTAGATTATTTTGAAATATAACAAATGCCTTCTGTCCAAATTTAGAGTAGATCTCTGCTGCACTGAGCCTGCCTCTAGTCAGAAAAGTTGAACTGTAATTGTGTGGGTTAAACAGTGCCTTGAAGATATGACTCTTTGGACAAAGCACTTCATGCTGATTCCTGATTCCGGAGGGGGGAACATATAGGTAGAATGGGAAGAACAAAGGGGTTTTAATTAGTTTCAGAGAGAGAAAAACAAGGCAAAGAAGAGTAGAATCAGAATGGAGAATGAGATAGTTCACCTTTCCTAAGATTATTAAAAGGAAGGAGAAAAAAGAATGAGAAAAAAGAGTTAATGAAAAAATCCAGAATGAACTGATAGAGGCCGATGTCTTAGCTGAAGAGATGATTAAAAGACAGGAGGAAAGGATGGATAGATTGTAGGGTAGAATCTAGAGAAAGACTAATGTGAGATTTCAAATAGGCTGGATTCAGGGTGACATTGGTTTTGTTCAGAGTTCAGTGACCTTGAGGAGAATAGTTCTGACCTGTGGTTTAGAGAGTTAAACCTGAACCCAGGGAAGAAGGCCAACATCAGCACACAGCAGTTAGTGGAGATAAAATGCACCTGGGAAATTTTCAGTTGGGAATGGGAACAGGTGGGATGGATGGCCTAGGATCAGGAAGATGACTTAGAGAAAACCAGAAAAAGGCATAACTTTGACATCAGGTTATTTATTTACTTGCTTCTTGATAAATTACCTTTTCCACAGCAAGGACTTTGTTCACTCTTATAACCCTAGAACCTAGAACAGACCCTGGAACACAGTAAGTGCTCAGTAAATGTTGGTTACTTTGTTTAAAGGATAATTTAAGGACAGAACCTAGGGAATGTCAATCTGGGAATTTGGTAGACAGGAAGCATTGTTCTTTTCTTAAAGAGCCCTAATCGTGAAGCCAAGAAATTCTAATTTCTGCTACTGCTTTTATTATTTCCTAGTTTGGGACAAAGAGCTTCACCTCTATGCCAGTTTCCTATCTATAGAATGACTACTTAGCCACACTCTCCTTGAATAAAAGATCACATTTTCATATGTGAAGCATATGAAAGCATATGGACCTGTCTCATAGTCTATTTACTTATGATAGTGGTTTCTGAGATACCTTTTAACCACATTTTCAAATGAAGTCTCTTGCTGGAGCTTCATATGTAAACTAGATAGAGGTAGAGCCTAAAAACCTGATTATGGAGACTGATTCAGAACACAGAAATGAATAAACCATTGTCAGAGGTTCAATTACTCATGGCATAATGGAATTTATGCTGGTTTATATCCACAAATGGGCACACACCACTAATCCCCTCTTCAGAAAATTGCATCTCTGGGTTACAAAAGTGGATGGATCAGTGGGAACATTCCTCCTGTGAATAAATAGAGTCTAAATTTCTAATTCAATGATAATGATTGAATATAATAATCTTCATGTAAGTGGAACAAATTTCCTTGAAAAGTAGTTACATTATCTTTATTTATTTATTTATTTTTTGCGGAAAGATTACAAAATGTCAACGTCTGAAAATAATGTGTCTGTTCTCATAGATCAGTATTTCCAAAAGCACGTTCCATAGAAGGGTAGTAATCCCATGAGAAGCAGCATAAAATAAAGTTTCCATGGCCAAATAAGTTTAGGAAATTAAGTATTTAGTATTCTCTTCTAAGAGATTTACCATAGACATCAGCACTTTAAAGATTCTAAGTCTCCTGTACTAAAAGACTCCTTTGACTTTAACTCTTCATTCCCCAAACCTGTTTGACCACGAAACACATTTTTTTGTGTGTGATAACAGCTAATAACACATCTATAGAATACACTTTGGAAAATGCTCTCTTAGTTCTCTTAGGTCAATTTCTAACCTACTCTAGTCAATTATGCCTTCAAGTCATGAGAACAAGCTACCCTTTTACTTAAAAATGCCCTTTCTTCTTCACGAAGCAAAAGTGGAATTTCTGAGGACTTAACCATTCCCTAGCCTTGGTACAAAGCCCACAGCTAAAACAGTCATCTCACAGGCAATTGATCCTTTGGAGCATTATTTGTCAAGGATGTCTCCGTCAGTATCCTGGCCCTGAGAACAAGGATTAGGATGAGGAATATGCGTAAGGACTAGGCAACAAGAGGCATGCATTACTGATCTAAAAACAGCTGTGGGCTGTTGTCACCCAAAGCCTAGATTCTCTTTCAAATTTAAAATTTGACATTTCTTTTTAAGATAATTCTCTTTAATATGTTTCTGTAGAGGTAGTCTGAATAAGCAGGTAAGTGAATTTTGTGAAACCACAGGGTAGACTGGTTTGTTGCCTTAGCAATGTCTTCTGTTTGGACAACTCCTTGATTATATAACCTATTTGAAAATCATTTCTCATTATTACAGGAACTAACTTGCCAAAGCATAATATGGTCAGAAACCCAGTTTATGTTGCCACATTAAGCAAAACAGAGTGTCTTTCTGCTCCTCATCGTGAGTTTAAAATGCCCGTCTAAATCCAGGATCTAAGAGTAGCTAGTAAAAACTCTCGGCATTCTTTTCATTGAAGAGATATTCTTGGTAAACAGCGTGGCGCACAGTGTAAGAGGAATAATTCAAATGATAGGTGAAACAGAATAAGATGGTATTGAACAGAATAAGAGTGGATATTGAAAGAAGTAAGACTTTTTCTTTGACTCATGTCAATGACCTGTATTTTTCTATCAGAGTCATATAAACTTACCAGCACATAGAACTCTTGTACACTTGACCACTTCCTACCTTGCATTATGTATACACATCATTTAATTAGCATTTGATCATTACTATGTTTTCAGTACCATGATAGATAATTACATATGTGTCCTTTGAATTAGTCCTTAAAACTAGATGTTGTAGATTCTCCTTTTACACTCAATTTATGGATGAGTAAATCAAAGCTCAAGGAGATTAGGTTGGTTTCCAGTCATGCAGTTATTGAGTAGACAAATCAGGGCACTCGTTCAGTGCCCTTCCAATACCTCAGAGCTGTTTCTCCAATCACCAAGCTACTCCTTGAGGTCATAAACTGTGTCTTAAAAATATCCCTGATTACAACTAGCCCAGGGCTTTCAATATCATATTTGTTTAATAAATGTTTTTTGAGTATATAAATAAAATGAAGACCTAATAGCCATTCCCTTCATATCTTTTTTAAGGTTTCCATGGCCAGCCCAGGTCTCAAATCACTCTGGATCTCTAGTATATCTGTTCATCAATTCAATATATGTTATTTTCACTGTTATTTTTAAGCACAAGGATGGTATCTTTATTATCACTGCCTAAAGGTTTAAGCGCCAAAAGCCTACAATTCAGAAATCCTTGGTGAGAATAATGCAGTATGGATATACATTATCAGCTTTGAGAGGAAATGGTTAGAAAGCATATTTCTACTCCAAAATACTGGACTAACCCTGGTCGAAATAATATAAATTATTTGACAAAGTTTGAAAAATTACTGGTCTCATTTCCTAAACCCTGTCAGCATTTCTATGCTGATATCTATTTCCTTAAGTACATTTAATCATACTTGCTACTACTGGGAAATAAAAATAATGACACAAAATGTAAAATTAAGAAACAATGGATATATACTGGTTTGGTGGACATTTTCAAAAATAATTAGACCTTATTTGAAAATAAGGATACCACATCCCATTTAATAGATTGGTTAATACAAGACTCAGTACAGAGCCTTGCACACAGTAAGTGCCCAGTAAATATTTATTGAATTAAACAGATACACTGTTTCTAAGCAGTTGGCTAGGCAATTTTAATAAATAAGGAAATCTTGGAGAAATGGTTCAGAATTATGTGCAGTTCAAAAGTGTGCCATTACTCAAATGGCCATTATTAATGATAATTAGATAAAATTTGGCTAATTAAAACAAATTTGAGGAAAGGACATTGTAACCTTGTGTATACTTTCCACTACTGGATCTCTAAAAGCATCAATGATAGAGAAAGGGGAGATAGAAATTGTTTGGTTCAAATCGATTTAATTAAAAACATTATGTGCTTATTACAAGTGTTTCAATTCTATTTGAAGATAAAGCTGAACTTTGATGTATGAGACATTGGTAGAAAAACAATACAGTCCAAAGTATCAGCATGAGAAAAGCTGAAGATGTGGGAATCACTGAGTATACTGAAGACTCTAAGTGGGCTGATTCCAAAGACTGTGTTCTTAGTCACTGCATATATACTGTCATATAAGAAGAAAGAAATAAATTCAGTTTTGGACAGTGTAATTTGAATTGTCAAAAGGGTCTTCTATTTGAAGAACCTAAAATACATCTGATTGTAGTTAGCATGTTCAAAGTTTCTTTATAAACACTCTATTGAGATCAACTATGGCAAATATGAAGAGAGTCAGTGTGGGGTAACAGAAAAAAATAGTGGGCTAAGGAATAAGGAATCCATCCGTATTCTAACCCCAGAACAACTTCGAACTCACAATGTGACTCTTAAACATGTTACTCCATCTTTCTGGGCACCCATTTTACTACCTATAAAATTAGACAACTGGACCATAATTAAGAGTCCTTTTCACTCCAACATAGGCTATAAGCTAAACTTCAATAAAATACAAAAAATGTGTTTGGCAGATAGAGACAGGATAGCAATTTATTGATAAATATTGACTCTATTTGACTCCCTAATAGAAAATAAACTAAAACAGCATTTCCACATTGTGTTCCCCAAAATATGATCCCTGTGAACACTCATTTAAAGAAATGAGTAATTCACTGGAACAAAGTTTGATAAATGTAGAATATACCATGTGCTCTTCTCTGGAAAGTCGTAAGTATGTTTGGATATTAAAAGTTCTGAAAAGTTCTATGGCAATGGATCCTCTAAATATATTCATTGCAATTAGCTGTTATTTCTATTTATGTTTACCAATATTCATGTGCAATTGACACTCAAGGAATGAACAGGCAAGCTTGGCTAAGAGTGGACTTCCATTGATTTCGGTGAATGCTAAGTATGTTGCTCTCTTTATTAGCAGTAAAAGGCAAATGTTTCAGACTTTTATCAGCACTTCTTTATTATAATATATGGGAATGGAAATCACAGGACCTTGCCACAACTTGTTTAATTTATTGAAACACCAATGAAGATACGGCTGAGTTAAGCATGTTGGGGCTTGGTTTGAAAGTCCACTTTCACAAATACTGATGTGTGAAGTATCCTTTCCTCTTACACAGGTGACCTCCAGAGTGGAACTACTTACTATTGGCTGGCACAAGTTATAAACTCTTTTAAGCCAAATTTTAAAATCCTTATGTAGAATTTAATGTCATACAACTATCAAACCATTCTATAAATACCAATAGGAATTTAAAATGGCAGGATTAAGATATAGTCCTTATGCAACACATTGTCGTGTCCTTATACACTCACTATTGAAAGAATCCTCTTTCAGAAAAAGGTGCACCTCATTTCATTAGCTGATGGACCTGAAAGGGATCCCAGAATTCAAATATCCTGAACTCACTATACAGATTAACTAACAAACACCTACTGAAATGATTTCTCTCAAATCTGTTTGAAAGTTAGTGGAAGAGCTCTGGTTAAAACTCTATCATAAATTCCAACCTAGTGTGTGTTCTAAACTACTAGCTTGCCTCAGATCAAAGGTTTTGCCTAGGTGGCTTCAATATTCTGCAGTGAAATTCTAAAGCCTGGTCTAGTTGAGATAGAGGTAACCATGACCACAGTTCATCCTCTTGCCCAGCTTGACTTCCCTTAATCACTTTCAGGAATTCTGTTTGGTTCTGATTTCAAGGATATTTTAGGATAGCAGGTACTTAGCTCTGAATAAAACCAGGTTAAATAAAGGGACATGGGGTGGTATTCAAAATATTTGATGAATGTTGCTACTGAAACATCTACAAATTTGAACAATTGCTGGCTATTAATCACAGGCACTGTTGGACCCATGCTCACTACCTGTAAACCAGCCTGGGGTTCTTCATTTTCTTCCTCTCCCCCATAATCTTGCTATGCATTGTGCATTTATCTTTGTATGTTTGTGTCTGCAGAAGTGCAGGTGGGGTAGAGGTGGAATGAGACAGAGAACACTTATTGTATTTATAAATTCACTCATCAAATATTTACTGAGTCAGATGTAGTACTTACTCTTATGGAGCCTTTATGTACCACAGATAGTGTCTGAGTGGGAGCTACCCTTATGCACCCCCTAATATACATATCTCCTGATTCTCTTACCGCTTATAGGATTTTATATAAAGATATTTCATCTAGAAGCTTACAAGAGACAAGCTTGCACCTGCATTTCCAATTTTAGTAGCATATATTTACTAATAGAGAAAAGCACCATCAAATGTAATTTAATCATTACAAATTTTCTTTTTATTCCTATTAAATTATTTAAGAATCCATTTCCCTGAAATTTGGGTGTCCTGGAAATTATCCTTCATTCATGGCTGTGCAAGCAGTTCAAAAGGTTCTGTAAAGTTAGCTGGATTCCCTTGAAAACCAGAGAGATTAAGTGGAATTAGAGACATCAAGGATGGCCAGCCGAGTTAGATCTCCAAATGTAATCTATGATGATGCAAACAGTTTTCATCATGGCACTATATTAGCACTTGTTTCCCACCATAACCCTAACATCTAATAGTCAGGGCTCTGATCTGAGGGACTTTTATCTAAAATGATGGTGTCAAAGTCAATTTCAATGTGGCAATTTAGTCTTTTTTTAGATGAGGTAAACATCTGGCAATTTCAGGTGAAGTGAACATACTGCTTTATTAAAGAAAGCTTGGTCCTTGTGAGAAACTTGCATATGACTCTCCTTGCCACTTCACTTTTTTTAAATTGACTCATTGTAATAGTACATATGTGATTATTTGATTATACAACATATATATGTTGTATAATAATCAAATTGCCAGTTTTCTTTTAAAAATTATGTATTTAAAAATGTTATAGCACATAAAATGTTTAGCCAACCACAAACGTAATTAGGAATACCAAAGTAGTCCTAATGTGATTTGCTTGGGAATGGTGATGGGATAATTGAGAAGCACACATTGCCGAAGTTCAGTTATTTCAAGACGTGTCTGGGGGCATCTAGGTAACTTAGATCCATGAGTAATCACATTCATATTTTTCCAATATCTGGACCATATTCCTGTGACATCTCCTTGCGTTTCCTCACCTCTTCGTGGTGATGGTATGCATTTAGTGATAGAAATTAAAGGAAGCAGTGCAGAAAGAAGAGCTAGAACTTACACGAAGTCAATGAGCTGAACTGGAATAGCTGAGTTGACCAAGAGTTAAGCTGAACAGGATTTGTGGCTTTTTGTAAAGGAAACTTGACTAGCAACAGCTTCTCCAAGTACAAGTTGACTCTAACATAAGTTCATTGATTCTCCACTGTTGCTAATGGGCAGGTCTTCTGGGGACCTGAACTAACTGCTGGCAGGTAGGTGGCAAGCAACAGAGCTCTTCCCTTAGTCTCTGTTTTTAGCCCAGGAAAGTACTGATATTCTTTGGAAAGATATAGTTGGGACCCATTGTTTATCAAGAAAATCTACCTGGTATCCTGGTTGACTGATACACAAGAATATATGGTAGTATTTGGCCAAATTAAAACATGTTAAAATGGACTAATTTTGGGGGGAGATGTGAGGGGAAGAACTAGTGGGAAAGGAAGGAAGAAACTAAAATGAGCTGAACACATGCTAAAAACCAGGCAATTTATGTATATTACATGATCCTCATATCAAATGCAAATAAGCATTTTATCTCCACATTATATACAAGGAATTGATGGTTAACAGAAGTTAAGTAATTTGACTAAGATCTCAAGTCATTCAGTGTCAGAGACAGAATCTGCAGATAGTTCTTGCTTTAAAATCTATTCTCTTTCCATATTTCATACTGACTCTAAAAACATGCACATTTAAAATAAATATTAGGAATAAATATTAGGTGATGACAGTTTGAAAATAAGTTGTCAATATTTTTTTTCTTTAGTTCATCTGCTCTTTAAAGATTATGTAAAATTTTTCTTTGGAAAAAATACAGAAGTTTTTCAGATTTATTGTCTCTTAAATTAACAACATTATATTTGAAGGTTGTTAAATATGTTAGAGTATATTTCATCCTTTCATTTGGTTAAGAAATATTATTACTTGATATTTTTAAAGAATTTCACCTTTTCTGTATAATTTTTTACAATTAATTTCAAATAATGACACTATACTTTCCTTTAAAGTCTCTTCATGGACATTCTTTGTGGAAAAGTTATGGGCCAATGAGTATTCTTAGTTTCTCATTAGCAACCCATTATAACCATAAAAAACCTCCAATAAGCATCAAATCTAAAAGGCATTAAGAGATTTATGGCTACTTATTTTAAAAACATTAGGCAATCTAATTTTCCAGATCAACTGTATTGCTTATTGACTTTTATTTAGATGCATGTAAGCTAATAATCATACTTTGGAATCATTATTGCTTAGATAGATGTAAATTATTTAGACTTTTTTCTAACTCAACTCTGTTGCAGCAACTATTCACAAATACTTCAATGTCAGTTTCAAAGCTGCTCTCTATGGAATTGTGCCAATTCTAGAGTTGGCCAGCAAGGGACATTGGGCTAGATTACCGCTAATACTCCTTAATCGAATTGCCTCAATATCCCAACACAATATGTAATTTAAAAGGATGGTACTAGAACCTCTCCAGGTGGTGGGACTAAAAGTGATTTTATCTTATTTTTTGCTTGTCTGCATTTTCTGATTTTTGCAACATATATGAATTGCTTTTGCTAAATGGAAAAGAAGAGAAAAAAAGAAGAGACAAAATGAACCATCTTGCTCTTGTTCTGTGTTTTATTTATGTTGATGATAAGAATGTTCCCTGTGGTGTAGCTTTGGAGTACAGAATAAGAACGATGTAGAAGGAAGGAAGGAAAATGATACTTGTCTCATCTTAATTGCTCGGCTCTGCTTTCAATCTGTTTTCAGATAGCCAGAAGTATACTTTTTTAAAAATTTGACAATAATCCCCAATAAGGAATAATTCACAAATTAAAATAAGGCACTTAAACCAGTGGGAATACCATTTCAGTAAGAACCATTCTCTATAATTAAAGCTTCATTCATGATACCAATAGCATGTTGCAGTAAAAAAAAATGAGTTAGTACTAATTAGCATTACGTTTAAGACAGAATGTCTGATGGGCTTTCTAATTACATCTCTTAAGAGTGCCCTGACGGTGATTAGGTGTTAAAAGTGTATTTCACAAATGTAATTACAAAACTATAAGGGGAAATTAATCTCAATGGCTAATGAATAATAGTCATAATACACTCATAAAACAACTTCTAACAAAACACAAAGGCAGAACACATTCTGTGATATTATAGAAAATTGCTCAAGTTTCCTATTTTAATTCTTATCACTCTTTTGCTTCCTTTGGAAATTCCCCCCCAACAGGGAAAAAAACCCCCACAAATTCTATCTTATATTTCACATTTGTCTTCTTTAATATACACTGTCATTGTAACATTATTTAAAAGTAACTAAAAATAGTTAAATTTTGCAACATCTGTGGAATAAAGAAACCCCTGACTGTAAAATAAGAGATCATAAGAGAGTTATAATGTCTCACCTCAGCACTATTTGGTACTCAAAGAATGCCACTAGGAATTTCTTTAACCATGTATTATTTCCTCTGTTGAACAATGTCTTTTTCTTTCTCCTAGTGTATATAAAATCTGTAATCTGCCATCTTTGACAGGCACTCAAATAGTATTTATAAATCAGATGGGTTCATTTGTCTACTTTAAATCCTTAAGGCTTTAAGACCTAAGAGAGATAAATGTTCAACATATTTAATGTCCTGAACTGCACCATTCCTTCTCTTCTTCTTTTCCTCCTTGGCAAAACTATATTTTATTACAATTTAGTACAACAAAGAATGTAAGTTTCCTGAAATAAAATAACTTCACACCATAAAAATAAAGGAAAGTCTGGGCAATTATTCTTCCCTGGTATTCTCTTAGGAAGACTGAGTTGGTATTACCTATCCACTTTGGTAATAATTGTGACTAACAGCGCCAAGTCCCGCCCAAAGCAGAGAAGGCCATACAATGCACTAAAGATGCTGCTGCAAGAAGAGCTATTACAGTTTAAGCAGTCAGGCCCCTGTGGAAATTTCTCTCTGTCACCTCTGACATAGTCACACCACCCACTGTTTAATAAAGGAAAGGGTCAAGGAAGGTACTAGTTCTGAGTAATTTCAAGGGCAAATGGAAAAAGTCTGCATTTCTGGCATCTTTTCAATTTCCCGAAATCTAGAGTCTCTGCTTAACTTAAAATTCCAGAATCAGTTTATGCCATGTCATAAGATACTCTCAGAGAATTTTAGGAAAACATATATACTAAATATAACTAAAAACTATATTGTCATTTGGTATATATCCAAAGAAAAATAAGTGTACACTTCACAAATATCAACACAATTCTAATGTATAAACTAGACATTTTACCAAAACCAAACTCAATGTGCTTAATCAAGAGAAGGAAAAATGAGTCAAAGCAAAATGCAATATATTTTCCAGTTGGGTTATACTGCACTTTCAAAAGTCTTGCTATCAGAGGGCATGGGAACCCACAAAGGAGAGTGGACTTTTTTGGAGCACACTCCAGTTAAAGCATTAAATAGGATTACTTTTAATGCAATTTTATTCAATTTAAACCTTAATTCTGCTTCTATTGACACTGAACTCATACAGCAATAAACAAACTGAAAGTCATGACTGTAAATAGTAGTCGAATGGTCTACTGGATAGGGTCATTGAGTTATTTTTAATTAACTCTGGTTGAAATGAAGCTTAGTCAAAGGCATTACAGGTAGAAAGCTAAGGTTTCTGGCAAGTGACCCTGTAGTGATCTATTTGTTATGATAATAGCTGCGGTCGGTGCCTAGAGTGGTGCTTAAGGCAGTTACTTTCATTACCTAATTAACTCTCAACGATCTTAAGAGGAAAGAATGTTTGCAAGTGAGAAAGTGGCAGATTTGGGATTTAATATCAGATCTCTAAGATTTTACTGTCCATGTACTCAGTGGCTATGCAGGAATGTTTCTCTGATTTCAGAGGAGCGATTTGTATAGATCTGAGTTAAAAATCGAGAATTTGGATTTCTCTTTCATCCTCCTTTGCTAAAGTTGAATAAACCAGGGACTGTATCTCATCTCATGTGGTCTACTTACACTATGACGTGGACATTCCTCCACTGAGAGGTGGGGCCTATATTCTCTCCTTTTGCATCTGGGCAGAGCAAGACACAGTGGTGCCATGTCGGTTGAGATAAAAGCACGGCAGAGGGGGAATCCCATAAGATTCACAGGCAAAATTCTTTTCTCCAAATCTCTTCAAATTGTCCCCAATAATATTGGTTTTTACACAGAAAATGATGAAGTCTTATCTTGTGCATTACCGAAAATCTAATTTGGGGAGTCAGTCATCTTCTTGTAGAGTTGCTGGCAACTCTGAGACTCAAGTATGAAAAATATATCATTTGGGACAGAGAAGATCATAATTGGGTATTTAAGAACTAACAGGCTTCCTAAACCCAAATCATATAAATAAACAGAAGCTGAAGTCCTTTTGGACCTTTTTGTACACAGGACAAAAACAAAACAAGATGAAAACCTTTGAAGACAACTCAGCAAAAAACTCCAATTTAGAATTAAGGTAATAGTTTGAAGGTCAACTGCTTTCAAAGCAGAAACTAGCTGCATTTTCTTTTTAAATTTTGGTCCAAAGCAACGTTTTGAATACTCACATTTGGAGATTAACTTTCTGCCAGTTATAGAAGTTTCCAGTTTATTTGCTCAATGGAAATCATACAGTCAAGTGAGTCTTATTTATTTCAGAAGAATTTGAATCATAGACTGTGTCACTGACTAAGGAATCAGAATCAAGTAAATTTTATATATATATGACAATACTATGTTATGAAAGTCTCAACACAGAACTGAAAAATCCCTATTGGTAAAATTCTATTTCCAAAATGTGGATGTTTATAGGTTGAATATATAAAAATAGTTTGTATGTATCATTAATTTGACTTAAAGCTTCCCTGCAATCACATTCATTAGGCATTACACTTATAATACTTTTCCAATTTTTCTTTTATTTGGAAAGGATTTTTCAGAGATGATTTGGAGTGGCCCACCCCTTCAGTGGTGGCTGAGTAGTGTTCAATCCTCTTACTGTGAGCCTGGCAGAGTATGCTTTGTGCTTACTGAAGAAGGAAACTCAAAATTGTTGTAGTCCTGGTGTGGCTCCAACAGTTTAATCTACACAGCAATCCTGTGTGGTACATGGCATCTTCATTTTACTGGAGAAGCAACTGCATCCCAGAGAGATGAAAGGACTTATCCAAGGTCTTCCATTTAGCAAGAAGTAGAGTCCAAATTCAAACCCGAGTCTCTCTGACTCCACAGCCCACGTTTCCATTTTCCCAGCACCTTAGTCTGGTTTCTTCTTTTTAGAAAAGGCTTTTTTTTATTTCATGATACCACAATTTGTAATAGAATTAATTCAGAGGCTTAAAAATATACACAACATGCCATAATTTGTAAAATTTACATGGAATCAGTAATCACTTGGTGAGTATAAACATGGGGGTACCCTCTTGCTTAATTAAATCCAGCTGGAGATTCTAAAATATTTAAGATAATTATATTGTTGCTGGAATGAATTACTATGACTTGTACAGACAATCTGAAAAGTCTAATTAAAAAGCAATTTCTCTTTCAGAGTAGAAGATGCTCTTCAGCAGTTCTTGAAGAGCTCCATGCAGTTTAGCTGCATCTGCTTCTTACACATGCAAGGGTATCATATGATTCCGAAGAAAATTATATGGTTCTAAATAGCACTCGTAACATTTTTTCCTCAAGAAATGGCAACACTGACTTATGATAACCATTTCCCTTCCAACAAATGATTATTATACTTAGGAGTTTGGCATCTAATTAATTAGGCAATAGAGCCTGTTATGTAACAAAACCAAGTATTTAAGGCAATCCAGAGACCCCCATGAAGGCCGGGAGTGACTATTAACATTCTCCTAATAGGTCTTCATTGCCCAAATCCAGGAACAGAGCTTCTGCAGGAAGCTGCTGCTCCTCCACAATGTTCTGCTCCCTAGAAAACCTGGAAACATGGCCTTCACCTCCATGTGGATCCTGATTTCTCCTTCTCCTCTCACTGCCCTTACAGGATGGTCTGAACGTGATTTGGCTTCAAAGGAAATTGGGTTATGAGTAATTCCAAATAACAATAAGCAGCCCCAAATGTTTCACAGAAAGTATGAAGAAATTCTTTATTTTTAAGGAAGATCAAGCTAATCATGTATGTTAATAAATGTTTAGATAAAATCGTCTTTCTAATATTATGACATCTGTTTTCTAATAACATCTATTCCTATTTGACACCCTGTCAAATACTATAAATATAGAACCACTGGTTTCCCACAGAACAGCTGGTTTCGAAAGCTATTTCTTCTGTTTTTATATTTCCATTCATTTGAGTTGTTCTCCTATGTTTTATTCTTAATATTTTTATACGTATTTTAAAAGGTAATATTTTCCGGAATGTTGGTTTTCAATAAAACCACTAAAACTGTACACGTGTCATTGTGAAATGAATAAGTTAAGTCTGAATTCCTACTATGATGTTTACAAGCTGTGTGACATTGGAAAAGTCAGTTAATTTTTCTGAAGATCTATTTTCTTATTTGAAAATTGGAGACTATAATGCCTATCTTATAGTGTTAATGTGAATTTCAAGAAGGATAGGGCCATAAAACTGTTGACATGTAGTAAGTATTTAACATACAGACACTGGCTGTGCTGTGACCTGGCTCTGCTCCATTTTTCTTTGAAAGTAAACTGTAATTTAAGAAGGTAGCCTCTGGAAAGCCTAATAGAGAGAGAGAAAGGGTCCAGAAATAGAGAAGTAGAAAGTCCTTTGAAAGCTTATAGAATTAAGATAATAATCTTTATCTTATGCAGTAAGATTCTCACGAGAGATTCACACATTTATGGAATTGTTTTGGCACATTCCTGATGAACTTTTTCCTTTTGCAACCAAATTTTAAACTTCATACATTTAAAAAAATATCGTTCTGTCCCTACACATACTATGTTCCACATCACCCTTTCTCAATATGATTTATAAGGAATAATCTTCAATGTGATCTTAAAATTTCTATGCTTTGAAACTGTTCTTTTTGAATAATCTCAACTATTACATTGAGGCATTTTCCCAGATTTTTCCATGTTCCCTGTTACTACTCTTAATAACTTAGAACTGGTATCTCACTGACACTGAGGACAGGGTTTAGTAAACAACAATAACAACAGTGGCAATAATAATAACTAATATTTATCAGCACTTGCTATGTATCAGCAATGTTCAAAGTGCTTTCTATATGTCATCTCATTTGGTCCTCACAGCAATGAATATGGTACTCAATGCTAGTCAATGTGCTTTGGAAATTTGATGATGAGAAACACTTGTGGAGCAGCATTTTCCCTCAAATCACAGGCTGGGCACAGTGGGTGATATTCTATATTTGAAGGCAGTCATCAGAACTGTGCTTATCTGAAATTTTTTTAAATTTTTGTTTTTTTTTAATTTCAGCATATTACGGGGGTACAAATGTTTAGGGTACACATATTGCCTTTGCCTCACCTGAGTCAGAGCTTCAAGCGTGTCTGTTCCCCAGATGGTGTGCACTGTACCCGTTCACACCCATTAGATGTGAATATACCCATCCCCCCTCCCCCTCCTATCTGCCCGACACCCGATGAATGTTACTACTATATGTGCACTTAACTGTTGGTCAGTTAAGTCAGTTAATACCAATTTGATGCTGAGTACCTGGGGTGCTTGTTTTTCCCCAGGTAAGTGAAGTGGTACTTCACTTAGTAGAATGGGCTCCAGCTTCATCCAGGATAATAGAAGAGGTGCTAGATCAACATTGTTTTTTGTGGCTGAGTAGAACTCCATGGTGTACATATAACACATTTTATTAATCCACTCATGTATTCATGGGCACTTGGGTTGTTTCCACATCTTTGCCATTGTGAATTGTGCTGCTATAAACATTCTAGTGCAGGTGTCTTTTTTATCTGAAATTTCCTTCACACTCAGAGCATTTACTACACTGGGCACAAAGTAAAGGACAAGGTCAGCTATGATGGTGAAATTGTAATCTATGTGTTGACATAGCCTGACTATAACTCCTGTTCTCAATTAAGATGTAAGCTTACCATCAAAGAAATATATAATAATTTGTTTTTGCATGTTCGACTTTGGCTACTATATGCTAAAGCATAAAAGAAAAAATGTACTGTATAATATATAATGATAGACAAATTTAAATTTTAGGTTCCCTGTCTTACATGTGTATTCACTTACTACATATCTCAAGATTATGTAATACTTTATGGAAATGATCCCAAAATTCGAGGTTGGCCATGTATTTAGAGTCTTCTTTTATTTGTAGCTATAGCGCTTATACTGTAAAATTCTCAAATGATCCCTCAATATGAGGATGATCCCTCCTGAGGAACTCTGATTAATGCTTCAATACTACAAGATGAATAATTTGTCATTTTGATATCATATATAATTAATTCTCAGAAGCAAGTAACACCTTCAATATGATAATAAATTATTATTAATATAAGAATCTAATCTAAATGAAGGCAGCTCATTAAAACTGACACCACTCTATCGCTGCTACCAAATCTAATGCAATTTAATTTCTTATATTCAGCATCATGTCTTTGAATGTATTAATGCACTCAGAATAATTATTTATTGAAAGCATTAGAATGTCCTAATTTGGGTTACTTGATTTCATGTACAGATTTTAAAGATGCCACTTCAGTTTTCCAATAAATTTTATTTTCTCTTTCAGTAAGAATGCAACCAACTGACTAATAGGTAATGCTAAAAGGTTTATTATTCAGGGACAATATCTTGCCTCTGCATTATGATCCATTAGGAACTGCAGCAGAGCAAATAAGCAGTAAATCTAGGATATTTAGATTTATCTTTAAAAATCTAATGAAAACGGTAATCACATGTTCATACAACTCAAAGTTGTACCACTCATTTAATTATATTCCAAGGCCATGTGGACTTCATCATCATTTATTTCCTTCTGAAAACATGAACCTTCAAGTGTTTACTGCAACAATAGCAGCGTCGTTTTTCTTTATACCTTCTAGGTAAATCCATTTTGGCAAATTAAATTACACTGATCACTTCATGATTCTTACAGTAGTCAATCACTTTCTTTCAAGCCATTCCCAAGGATGGCTATAAAGAAGACTAATACCTCTATCACATAAAATTTCTAACATATAGATTCTTTTGTGTGGAAAAAATATTTACAAACAGAAAATTGTGTAGGAGTTCTGAAGCAAATAGCATGAAGCTATTACCCTGTGTGGGAAAGACTCCAAGACACCATCAGTTGTTTTACCCCCTACTCAGCCTGTTTTTAGCAAAGGAGGTGTGATCAAAAATGTATGCTTGGAATTCTATTGAAAAGTTACAAAATCTTGTCTGACTTGGAATGATCAATGGCATGAATAAAATGTATCATTGGAATGATCATGAATGGTATTACTTCAGCTGTTATTATTTTGGTATTTATATTTTTCAAATAGATCTGCTTATGTATGTTTTCTTTCCATAGACTATTTCCATACATAAAGTGCTTGCCTGATTCTGATGAAATATATTCACACACACCATTTGCACACTTTTCACAGTTGAATTATCTCTGAAGTAGAAGTGGATCTTAACATTGCCGTCAGCCGGGAGACAGTCATGACAGAGATGTTCTTGCTTGTCAATGCACATTGAAATTTGTAGAGTGAGCATCAGCATTCAAAGTTGAGTAGAAAAATATGGACGTGGACAACTTTGAGTCAAAAAATGACTTAAGATATGCCAAATATGAATGTAAAATTTTAGGATGGATTAAACAATTTTGCTTTTATCTGCTTAATTTTATTTCAATGTAAACACAGATTGATACATTATCAAAATCTATGTCTAAATGAGCCTAAAAGAATTCTTTTGATAATCATGAAATATTTTTTTAAATAAGAAAACATCGAGTCATCGTGATACATAAAATAATGTGCATATATTTCTTTTATAATTAAAAAGTACTAAATTATCAGAACTCTTCCATACAGTATAAATGGTCAAGAAGAGAGGATTATGTTGCATCCTCCTTAAATAATTATGGGTTTTAGGAGACTACTTTAGATTGTGGAACTGTAAATTCACAGCATTGAAAGCGAAAAGAAATTACGGTTCAGAGCATGAGAGTAATTCCAAAGAGGAGAGGGTTGGATAGGACATTGGGGTGTTTTTTGCACAGTAGACCCATCAGGGTATGAAATGGCTGGCTGTTTGAGAAAATGATATCATAATGTTGCAAGGAGGATGCAAATATAAACCAGTGACTTCACAGTTTTGCCTCTGCCTGGCCTATCAAGGACTTCAGAAATAATTCCATCTTGACACAGGGAGTGAAAAAAAAAGATTTTTCTTTCTACTACCCAGGTCCTCATGGTGCCAGGCAAAAGGCCCAAACTTTGGAAATACTTCTAATCTCAGGCAATTTGAAGCAGTGGAAAGAGTTTTGGATTACTGTCAAAAGATCCAAGTGTGGTTTGAGATCCCTTTTTGCTATTTGCTAGCTGCATGGTCCTGAGCTCATGACTTATATCTCTGAGATAGATTTTTACGCTATAAAATTTAGATCATATGAATAATAATAATGATCCTTCACATAGTGGGAAAGGCTAAACAATTATATGTTATAAATTATTTTAGAAATGATTAGTGCCCCAAAATTATTACTATTTCTATTTTGCAAAAGACCTTTTAAATATAGCAATCTAACAATTCATAACAGTGCTGCCATCTTTTTAGAATCCTTAAAGATTACATAATTGTGAACTAAGAGTATATGTGTACACAAAGAGTGCAATGTGCACCACACAATGGGATGGACATATTTGAAACCTGGACTGAGGGGGGGGAGGGGGGGCAAGGGCAACACACGTAACCTAAACATCTGTACCCTCATATTATGCTGAAATAAAAAAAGAAAGGAAAAATACACAAAGGCAATTAGAAACA